>LS049581.1:0-11276 GCA_900241095.1 Acartia tonsa | reverse complement strand
TTTGTAAAATGTTTACCAAACTATGACGTAGGGGATAGTGTACTTGTTGTGTGTCAAATTTTGTACTCAATGTTAAATTATTAATTTTGTAGCGTAGCTCAGGTTTCTTGTGGTATAAGACATTAGACGATAAAATGATATACTGCATATTAAAATTATTGGTGAAAAAGTTTGGACTTTTACTAATCAAGTTTTAATAATATGAAATGGAATAAAACTTTGGATCAAATATCTCCTTAATCCCTGAGCAAAAATGTTGTAGTATCTCAAAGCTACTCTACAATAAGGATATCCGTTCGATCACTTATTTAGCATTTAAGCATAATGTTCGACTGATAATTACTTTACAATACCTAAAATGTTTTTTTTTTTATTTTTTCACAATTTCATTAAAATCACACTTTACTGTATTTTTTTCTCATAAGAAATATTGTTTGTTTTTGTGTGTTATAAACACAATTGCAATTGTTTAATTAAATTTGTAAAGGTCTTTGTTATGTTAAGTTTCCTTTGATATTCAATTGTGAACCCTCTTTAAACAAATGCGCAAGGTTTTTCAAAATTGTACTTCGTACTAGGAAGGAAAATATTTACATTGTCTCGAACGAAATAAAACAACTTTAAAGTGCTTTATAGTTTACCAACCTTACTTTTAGCTCCAACTACATTTGTCATACAAAAGCTTTGTCCTTGTTAAAGTAATTTCCAACGAATTCTTTAATTTGATAAAAGGCAAATAAAAAAGTAAAACTGTACACAATATAGTATTTTTTCAAATTAGTTTTTTTAGTCTTTGTTTTACATGTTTAGGCCAATATACGATCAACAAATCTTTTATCCACTCATGTCTTTTGTAGCCTTTAAATTTTATAGTAAAGGCAAGATTGTACTTAATTGTCTTTGCCATCTCCTTTTTAGTAGCGAAGCTACTCAACATATAATTTGAAATGTCCGTCTGTCCGTCCGTCTGAAACGTTTTGGGAGAAACGTGAATTTCTCGGCTCCTATTCAAGATAGACAGCTGAAATTTTTAGTGTAGATTCCTATGACATATGCCCATCTCATCTATACATTCTTTTGTCCATCTTGTTTGTATTTATTTGATTTTTCAAATTTTAGGATCCTAGTGTGAAATGTGACCCTAACAGTGAGGAGGCCGGGAACCCGGAGGGGTGTGGCTCCCCACTGGCCTACCCTTTCTTTGTCTCCTTCTTCATCTCCACCTCTTTCCTAATTCTCAACCTGTTTGTGGCGGTCATCATGGATAATTTCGACTACCTGACACGTGACTGGTCCATACTTGGGGCTCATCACCTGGACGAGTTTGTCAACCTGTGGAGCGAGTATGATCCGGACGGAAAGGGGAAGATTAAACATATGGATGTTGTAAATCTTCTTAGGAAGATTAATCCTCCGTTAGGTATGTTTGAAATTAGGAAATCTTTTCATCGTGCCTATAAAAAAATTAATTCTTACTGGCCTTTCATTGCTTTATTCAATTGTATACTGTCCTGCAATTGGTAATATAGTCTGTGTATTGGCCTATAATTGGTTATTTGTATTGTATTAAGTCATTTTTAAATGTACTATAAAGAGGTATAAAATTAGGTATCTTCATCTTTAATATTCAATAATTCATTTTTGCAAGATGTATATATTTTTTAAAATCTTAGCCATAAGTTCTTTATCTTAAATGCTAAAACAAGTTTATTTTTACTAAAAATTTAAAGCTCTAGAAATGCATATTGACATATCTTTTTCTTTCTGCCATCAAAGATATTACATGTTTCATTCGAAAAGTATTCGAGGTTTTGTGATTTTTAGGCAGACTTAAATAGCTGGGACTTTTAAAAAATGAGACAGGGCCCAGTAATGATATATTTAACATGTTAAACGTATCCAAGAAGGTGATATGTTCGAATCTCTAGCCAAACAAGCGCAGCTTCTATAAACCTGTTTAAAATTTATAAGCAGCTGAAATAAATATTCATAGACATTAATTAAGGATTAGAAGGCGATATACATCATCTTGATAAATAAAGCGATGTATATTTACTAATTTTGCATAATAAAAGTACTTTATGCTTTCAATTCAGGTTTTGGAAAGTTATGTCCTCCGAGAGTAGCCTGCAAGAGGCTGGTGGCCATGAATATGCCTCTGAACGATGACGGGAGTGTTGAGTTCAAGCCCACCTTGTTTGCTCTGGTCAGGACATGTCTTAACATCAAGATGGAGGGGGCTCTAGATGCTGCTAATGAAGAACTTAGGAATTTATTAATTGATTAATTATTTCAAATAACATTTAAAATTATTAAGAAAAAAGTTTTTATAATAAAACAATGATGACAACATCTATGAATGCGAAGCTCTAAAAACGTCAGGACGAACGAATATGTAGAGTGTCAAAACTGAATATGCAGAATATAAACTAAACAAAATTAAAGTAAATTTGTGGCAAAAATGCCGTTTAAGGACGTACGTACTTTCTGGTAACGATTATAGCGTTGCTTGCTACACTTCATAAATCGTATATAATTGCTATAGAAATCATCATGCAAAGTATGAAATAGATAGAAAATTCAAAATTCTATTTTTTAAGGTAAAATTTGTAAAATAAAAAGTAATCAATTATAATTTTCAGGGAAACCATGAAAAATATTTGGAAGAACAAAGCTGATGACAAGATGCTGGGTAAGTTGGTTGAAAAAAACAAGGACAATTTAATTCACAACAGTAGGAAGTTGTAAGGAAAAGTTAGTTATATGACAGTAGATTTATCTAATTTGGCCGAATTTGGCCAGCAGCAAGACGCGGCCGGATAAGTAAGTAAGCTGAAGATCCTTAAACACGACGATTTTGGGGCGTTCTCACAACCTTATCAATACGGAATCTCATCCCCTTTTTTAAAATTAGGGGAAAGTGTTCTGCACTAAGCCCCCCCCCCTCCCCCCCGACAACGAACAACTCTGGCCGCAGCGCTCGGCTCCCTAGCCCGCCTAGCCGCAGCGCTCGGCCCCCTTGCCTGCCTAGCCGCAGTGCTCGGCTCCCTAGCCTATAACCTAACTTAACCTAAAATAGTTGTTCGTTGTCTGGGGAGGGAGCCGGGGGGTACTCAAATTCTCAAAGAGGAGAACGCCAAAAAACTTACTTTCTCAAAAAGATAACTCAGGAAATGTTAAGATTTGTGAAACAAGCAAACAAATGTTTATTTTAAATCTTATGCTTTTCTAGGAATGAGCTTTTAGAGTTGGAAAAACTCTTAGAAATTGTATATTTTAAACATTCAGCAAAAATAAAAACAAGAAAAAAAAGTTTCAGATATATTTTTTTACCATACTAAAATTTTTTATCATTCACTTTTTTTTAAATTAATGAAGTTTTTCCCTCAAAGTGCTTAGTCGACCCACCTTCCCTTTCTTTATATATTTAGATCATGTTAAGTTAGGTTATATTTGGTACTGGGTAACCCCGCAGAGCAAGGACATCGTGACATAGATCATGCAGGGTTGCCCCCCCCCCTCACCGCGGGTTTTAAGTATAGGAAAACGAAAAATGAAATAAGTGGGATATTTCAGTATTTGGTAAGTATTTTGATAGCAAGCTATATATTATTTTTCAAAATAATCAACAAATGAGGGGACTTTCACAATAACTCAATAACAATTGGACAGACTTGTTTTAGTTATAAAGTATCTGCGCCAATAAACTACTTTGAGTTTGATTGTTTAGATTTGTTACTGCCTGAGGGTGGAGAAGGAGTGGGAAGTGAAATTGCTGTGGGTAAAATGTATGCGTCCATTCTTATTCAAGATTGTTTTAGAAGGTAATTTTTATTCATAATCTTAGGTTTAAAATAATTTTCTACATTTTGGTCTCAAATTTCATTATAATTCAATGCTGTATATTTGTGTTTACATGATTTTTTTTTGTTATTTTAGTTAAACTTTATAGGTTCTTGGTGCATTATAGGCTATTTTGTTATTTAGATCTAAGTATTTTGATGGTCTAAGGCTATTTTCCCTCTCCATTCAAATCCAAGACCAAAGATTTGTAAGGACTCACCAGCTAATAACTTTTTTTTATAAATTATTGATTTTATTTACTTTTTAAGGTTTGCCAAAAAGAAATTTGAGAAAGAAGCAAGAGATATCATGGCGGCCAGAGCTGATTCCAGCTTTGCACTTATGGCTGGACTCAGGTAAGAGAGATATCATGGCGGCCAGAGCTGAGTCAAGCTTTGCACTTATGGCTGGACTCAGGTAAGAGAGATACGATCTTGAAAGTGTCATGTTTGACGTGATAGAAATATGTCTAAAAAGACAGGATGAAAGGAGAAGTGGGAAAGAGAAAAACAAAAAAAAGATGGATTTGGACGTATTTTTATGACGTCACACATAACACTTTTCGTATCTCCTCTATGATGACACCTATGAGACCATGAATGTATATAAATTTAGAATTGAAAATAAATACTGGAATTCCTTTTATAAAAGTTTACATAATACTAAAATTTAGTTAATAAACAGTTACCAAACTCGATAAAAACCAATACGTATAAAATGTTCTATGTCAAATCGGACCCTTGATTAAAACTCCAACAAGAACTTTTTAATCTAGGGTGGTCGGGGAGATTATACTGTGAATTATACTCGACCAAGTAGGTTCTTTCCAAATAAAACTTTCTTGGGTGGTAGGAACAAGCAAAGCGATAATTTGGATTTGAAGTAGTGGAAAATTTTGTTTATCATAATTGGAAGTGAACAACTAGTGTGTTATTCTTAACATATGATCACTTTAAAAAAATATTTTTTCTTGCAATAAATTAAATTCAATGTCATACTCTTCCTGAATATTTTAACTTTTGAAGTATTGCAACAAAGATATTGTTACCTTATATAATAATGTTTGTTGAATATTCTATTTTGCTTGATTTAGATACTTCTACCTACCTAGCTCTCTCAATCTCTTTTATGGATACAAAATCCTTTTATGTTCTTCTGACTTAATATCCAAGAAATCATTATATATGCAAAGATTGTTGTATAAGAGAGTGAAATTCATAATCTTTTAAAGAAGCGCTACTACTCTATGTCTAGAGTGAGTCACTCTGTCAATAATCTTGTTTTTAAAAGTACATCGCTCTATATATATCGCCACAAATTTCATTATCCAATACGCAAAAAGTCTTTACAGGCCAGTAGATACTCACACAGACAATAATGTAATTAATCTTTTATATAATCAATTTGTCAGTATACCAGTAAAAAATTTTATAAAGACTGCAATACAATTTGCTGTTCCTTTAAAGCCACTATATCGCTATCATACCTCCAACATAAATAGTTGTTAGATATTTTTAATAAAAATATTTAAATACTATCGAAGTTATAGACAGTAATATGTTAATTGGCGAAAAAGACAAGTTTTTCACAAGCTTTATCGCTAATTTTAGGCAAAACATATATGTCTCTTTGTTAGATAATTAGGTTTCATAATTTTTTAGTAGAACAGTTGCTTTACAACTTGCGTTTACGTCTCTCTGGGCTAACAAAGTCACATTTTTGTTTTAATTTTTTAAGATAAGTTTTACAGTAAAAGCATATCATTCAGTGGTTAATTGACAAAAGATGGACACACCCCTAGCATCTAGGGCCTCTGTATTCGAGGAGGTAGGGAAAGGGTAAAAAATAACCTAAAACCATCCCAAGACTTAAATCAAAAACTGAATAGCTAAAAAAACATTCCTGGACCCATGTGAAACTTTCCTATAATAGAAAACTCAATTATTTGGTTCTTGTTGATAAAAGAATTAGTTTAAATTGGTCCAAGTGTAAAATTTTACAAATTTTCATCTCACTTCCTTTATCCGAATGTGTAAGGTTATCATTTTCTTTGAAGAGTACTTTACAAATTTTAATTAGATTAAATCAAGTTTAACTTACTCTGTTGTGTGTGAACCAGTGTGTGTATGTTATATATGTGTGTATGTCTATTTGTGTGTCGTTTAGGTCTGTTTTAATAAGTAGTATAATATAGGGCTTTAGTTTCACATTAAAACTCTTTATAAGAAATCAAAGTAGTTTATGTTTTCAAAAGCTTTATGTATGTGAGAAAATATCTTCCACATACAAAATTTGATATTTGTCATTTGAAACCTCTTGGGGGGAGGGAGGGAGTTGAAGGTCCTCCTTCACCCAACTCGTGGTTATATCCCTACAGGCTTGGGGTTTAGCCACTAGTAAATATATTGATATGTTTAAGATTAGTTTTTAAAAAAACATTCGTGTAATAATGTCTGTTTTTTCCAAGAGTCATTTAATGTTAATTTCTTATGATTATTATTAACATTAACATTATGATTATTATTAAAAATACCTACGTTAAATGCTTTGTTAATGTTAAACTAACAAAAATTAAAATTTCTAACTTTTCTCTAAAGGATATCTACAAATAATTCAATTTTAAAATTATTTTTGTTCAAATGCAGAATATTTCATAAGAATATTAATAATTTTAATACGGCATTAGTTAAATGGATAATATTAAATTTCATGGCTTATAAAATGGTTTAAGGTTGAAATTATAATATTACTATGTTAATATACATTTTAGACTTACACTCAGCACGACTTTTCTTTATTTGACATTATCTGGCTTATCCTTATACTAAAGTAAAAGGATGTTTGTTTGTCTGTGTTTGGCTGTACCGAAGGATCTCGCTAACCGCTGAACCGATCGGGTTCTCCTTAACAGGGTATATTCTAATAGGTACCACCACCCTCCCAAAAGAAATCACAAAAATCAAATTTTTTTTACGTTTCTCGATTTAACAAAGAGAGTTCAACAAAACATAAACGTCAGACGCAACATAGACATATTTAAATATATAAAAAAAACATTTAAAGTGCCACTAGAGGCCTCTAAAGGCGTAGCCGCTAGTTTAGTATTGAAGTATGATATGAAAGAATTGTTAATTTGATTCTTTCTAAGGACGTCAAAACTTTTATTTTATATGATTAACAATTTTTACCATCTGCATTTGTTTCACCTTTTTTAGAATTTAATTTGCAAGGGTAGTATTTACCTCCCTTTAATTTTTTTTAGATTGCACCTAACATACCTAATTTGATTAAATAGATTTGTTTAGTAGTGTCGAGAAAGGTATCATATGAAATGAAATAGTATTCTTTTCTGAAGTTTAAGATTTTAATTACTACTGAACTGATTGAATTCTCATTTTTTGGAAAGCTTCAAATAGGTCCCTGGATGGTTTTAGATTATTTATCTGTCCCTTTCTTAGATTCTAGGAGCTAAACCGTTAGTATAATTATAAAGGAATGAAACATCTTTTTGAATACCACAAAATGAAAACTAACTTTATTTAACCTCCTAATATATATAAGGAAATAAGAAAATTTTTATGTTCTTTCTTTGGATATATTCTTTCGTGTTAAAGTCTTACATAATACAGTTACATAACCTAATATGAAACATTAAAGAATTTTAAAATTACTCCAATGAGTAATTTTAAGGTTCGAAAAAAAACATTTAATTTAATTATCGTCCTTAATACAAATTAAGACCTTCTTAACACAATTGAAAAAAAAATATTTAAACAACAGAATTTTTTGGAAGCTCTATAAAAATAATGCCGTCTTACAATACAAATTACCAATTACTACATAGACTAAACTACCAATGGCAGCCATTATACATATTTTAATTAACCAATGGTAGGCCAGTATGACGTCATCTTTAGAGGCACTATAAAAAGCTTCGTTTTTTTCTTAATTCTAAAATAAATGCGTTGAATTTTTTATATTCCATAAAATTAAATCAACGTGAATTCATATTTATTATCAAAACATACTATCTCTAGTAAAGATTTGTATTTAAAACACAATAAAGTTTTACAACTATGAGGAAGACAAAATGTCTAGATATTTTAAGAAGAAAAAAAAAGTTTTTTGTGTTAATTAGGCCTAAGACTTACCCTTCCATCCTTAGATTCTTTGCTAAAGTAAAACTTACCCCCCTCCCCCCGAGTACCATGGGGAAGGGAGTCACTGGCACACTTTTTATCTTTTATCATTAACTTGTCAATCAAGATAAAAAAGTTTAGTCCAAACTTTAAGGTGATAAAAAGTGTCTGTGTTTAAACTTTTTTTTGTTGGTACACAATAAATACTTTTTATCATGCAAAATTTCTGCTTTTATTAGAAATGAAATTAATTACTTTAAGTTGACGGAAAAATAATAATAATGTAAGAATAAAACATTTACAATTACAATTACACAATTAGTACAATTCATATTATTATTGTATTGGCTTGAACTATCTATTTTGTGATGTTGGTTAGTTTTTTTGGGAATAGTCCCTTTCGTGATAACGCCTCTTAAGTGTCGTTTCGTCATATTTTTACAGTATATTTTCTCCTATTTCTAGACCCTGCGGGAGACTATAAGCTTGTGGGGCTAAATGCATAACCCTGCGGGGTAATCACATATCCTGAACTAAATTAACCTCTCAAAAGCTTCTGTGAAAATGCGACGAAACGCACCTTAAGAGGCGTTGTCACGAAAAGGAATACTCCCGTTGTTGAGTTACTAAGGCTAATGCCCAGTTCACAAAAGCATTTTAGAGGTCGACCGAATTTTTCAGTAGGTCAACCGATTTTAGTACAACTGAAATATAACCCAACCTAAACAAATTCTTATTTTTTGCTGTTATTGCTAAGTTTTAGTACACAAAAATAATTAGAGATTGTAATAATAACCCCATACTATAGATTCACAAGTATAATTACATTGTTCGGCGAAAAAAAAGTTACTCTATACCAAGTCTTATTTTCCAATTATTTTTCAAATCATATACTTATCTTTCTATCCCTGATCATACTCGGGCCAAACCATATCAATAGTTGAAGTTTATTAAAAAATTATTAAAAAGCTGCCTCGTAAAAGCTTAGAATATTTTTTTGCATTATTTTAAAGTTAAAAACAATTTAATCAATTATTTTTTTAAAATCTATGTAAGAAAAAAAATATATTCAGCTAGCTATACACTCATCGCTATGTTTAAAAAAAAAAAATAGAATTATAAATAAGCAATGATCAGCTGATTGATTTAAGTAAGTAAATACTAAATAACTTAAAGTTAAAATTTTGCACTTATCCTTATAATAAAGTAACAGGATGTTTTTTTTTGTCTGTAACAAAGTCTATTGCTAACCGCTGAACCTATATGGTTCTCCTTTACAGAGTAAATTTTCATAGGTCCTGGTGAGGTTTATAAATATTTTGGGAAAGTAGCACCACAAATAATATATAGGAAGATATTTCTAAACTTTTATTTTACAAGTTGAATAAAGTGATGATAAAAAGGCCATCATGGAAAGAAACCGAAGTAGCGGGTTTTGTCGTATTTTCACAGAAGCCTTTCTCTTATTTCTAGCCCCTGTGGGAGGAACTAACCCTGCTGGGGGCTCAAAACCTGTGGGACAATAATTAACAATAACAGTAATTAACCTACCCTATCAAAAGCTACTGTAAAATACGACGAAACCCGCTACTTCGTTTTCTTTCCATGAGTCTAAAAGGGATACCTAGTAATTTTGTTGGAAATTAGCACAAATAATTTTGTTTTATTTAACTTTTTAAATGTGATATTTTTCTTTAATTATTTATGACTTATAGAATGTACATTTATATTTTCCTTTTTCAATCTCAAAGTATTAATGTTCGTTTGCCCTACCATTTCAGAGCTTCGCTTTTATCGATGCTGTTATTCTTGTTATCAATCATGTGCCTTTATTTGTAACCTTTAAAGAAAGAAGTCTACGATCTTTTTCCGTTGCATCTTAAACAAATAAGTTTGAACAATTGGAATGAAGAGTAATACCTATTATATGTATATTCCGTTTTAAATTTCAGATTCTAAAGAATGATTTTCAATAACCAGTTTAATTATCTCTTTGATTTGTAAAAGGTAAATATTTATTTTCCGCGATGGTGGCGTAACACGTAGCGCATCCCCGCTTGTTGTCGGGAAGGTAATAGATTCAAATCTCAGCCCGACACAACATCAGAACTAAAAAGTCTAATATGGTTCCTACTGCTGATTTGCCTGGAGTTCGGACATAAATAGTTAGAGGAGGAAAAGACAGGCGGGGTGTAACTCATTACCTTACATAGGTAGGACTTCTATATAAGAAATGTGCAGTTAAATGATTTGTCTTGGAAGTTTGACCATATAACTATTCTTAAATATTAAATAAATATATTGCACAATAAAATGCAAGGTTTTGTTGAGTGATACATGCACTAAAATAAGATTTCGCGGACTTCCTATCCTTATAGGCTATACGAGGCCAAATGCATAAAAAAAACTTTTCTTTTATTTAAGATAGATCTGTCCATCAATAACGTCCGCTGTTAAGAAATAATAAATGTAAATCTATTTGCTTGGTGTAGGTAACGGACAGACGGACATTTCAAATTATAGAGTACCTTCTCTACTAAAAAGTCTACTATTTTAGATGTTTGATTGGTATTCAGCCCAGGAGGTAATCAACCCAACGAGATGATGCACTATGTTATAGAGCTCGCAAGAAAAATCTCTGATAATTAATATTATTTAATTCAACACAATATTTTTCTAATGATTATTAAGGCTGTATTTGTATGTGATATTTATAAAAGAAAGGGGTTTAATGCAACCATCTCGTAATCAATGCGCAAATGGCACTTATAATCCGAATTTTGTTATGAAACTTGGCATGTGTAAACCTTGGTATGTCTATTTTCCCCTAAATTGAACAAAAAGTTGGAAAAGTGCGGCTGGCGGCTCAGCCGTTTGGCCGTTGTTCGGCTATTTTCCAATGTCACAAGCCCTATCTACACATCATATTCTTGGCCTCTCCCAGCAGATTACAGCCAGTTCTAGCAGGTAGCGGCTGGTAATAGAAATTAAAAAAATTGTAATTTATATAATTTTACATGAAATAAAGCAAAAATACGTATGAAAAAGTTGATTTATATGTAATAAATGATGGCTTTGCCCTGAAAATAGCCAAAAACGGCTAAACATTAGTTTTCCAACTTTTTGTTTAATTTAGGGAAAAACAACCTACCAAGGATTACTCAAGTTTCATAACGAAATACGGATTCTAAGTGCCATTTGCGCATTGATTACGAGAAGGTTGCATTACGGGGGGGGGGGGGGGGGGGGGGGGGGGGGGGGGGGGGGGGGGGGGGGGGGGGGGGGGGGGGGGGG
>LS049579.1:2555-19075 GCA_900241095.1 Acartia tonsa | reverse complement strand
GTTTTTTTCTAGGTTGGTTACAACGAAGACCCAGATTTATCATCTGGAAATTTGAAATTCTATGATACCCCCGCTCCCATGGATATTATGGATGATTTCTTTCTTATTGCACAAGAAACTGAAAAACGAGACACTCAGGTTAGGAAATTATCATCCCTTTAATTATGTATAACAAATTCTAAAAAATAAAAATATTTTTTACACATGAATGTTTAATATTTTCCTTAAAACGTTTTAGCATTCCAATAAATGTATTAATGAGTATAGATATATAATCCAGACAACTACCTGGATCCATTGTGGAGATTTTTTTTTCATCTGCTAGCATATTGCTATCTGCTCTTTTGTAATGACTGCTGTATTAATATTCCTGACGCTATTGGCTGATATTCATAAACCAAATGGAAAGTCGGCACAGGGTCCACGGTGTGGGGACATACAGTTATTTAACCCATTCTTTCTCTATTGTTATACACTTATAGCTATCCTATGACAAACAGAACATCAGTTAGCAGCGTACAAATTCAATGATCTATGAATCTGCGAATTACTTTTCTAATAGGATACCTGATTTATTTTTAATTTTCAACATGTTTGCTCTTTAGAAAACGATGATTTAAATGTAATTCATTCCATTATTTTGACAGGTCCGTTCAATTAAAAGCTTCTTGAAAACTATAACTGGACAAAAGAAATCGCCTGGTAGTCAATCTTCAAACCAGGTAAATATTTCTGTTTGTAAAAAAGAGGTGACGATGTTTGTCTTTATCCTTATATAAAGGTAAAAGGATGTGTGTTCATCTGTTGCGAAGGATATCGCTAACCACTGGATAATTGTATGGTTTTCCTTTACAGTGAGGCTTCTAATAGCTTCATTATAGGTTGAAAACTTTTTTCTCACAAGAGAAATCACCCGTTGAAAAATTTAAAGTGAGGGTCGACTTTCCTTCACCCTTTCTTCATCAAGTTTTCCTATTGGCCCCTGGATTTAGGCTTTAATTTTTGTATAATATATTAAATTATATTCCAATAGGGTTTCATTTTCAGGAAAGTTTATTACTGTTCCTAGCTAAATCTTTATCCTATAGTGTTTGAAAAGTTTTTTGTTTATATTAAATATGATATAAACAAGGATGACAACATCCATAAAAGCGAAGTTCTAAAACGACATGACAGACGAACAGTAACTTTTGTTGAGTGTCAGAACTGAATATACAAAATATGAAAATATAAGGTGTGACAGAATTATACCAACGTAAATTTGTTGCAAAACTTCTTAAATACAGAATTCTGTTTAAGGACATACTGACACTTGTAATACTTGATTATAGAGATGCTTCGCTCATAATATTGTAGATATCAACATGTTTAAAATGGACATTCTGGTAATGATTATAGAGTTGCTACGCTTTCTAAATCGTACCTAACTACTACAGGAATCATCATGCAAAGTTTGAAATAGATAGGACAATTCTAACATGCCTAAATTAACGAATAAAAGCTATCTATCTCGGACGGACGGACGTACGGATGGACGTACGGACCGACCCTAATTATAGAAAAGCTTCGCTTTTTAAAAATTTGGAGGGGAACTTTATTTTTTTGAGGGCGGAGATTAGAGTAAAACACTAGCGGGAGAAAGGGTCAAATAACTGTATCTCCCCATCGCAATCGCCTTGTGCAACCTTCCTATTGGGTCATTAAAATTAATCATTGGTATCGCTTTTATTAACACAGCTAAGTAGCAGAAAATTATTTAGAAGCAGACGAAAGAGGTGTCTGTATATACATCTATACTAAAGATCTGTTGGGCGGGGTAATCTTTTTCTGTGGGCGATTTGTCTTTGGAGGTTGGTTGTACCCTCCCTGAAATAGGAGAACCATTTCGGTTAAGTGGTTAGCGAGATCTTTCGGTACAAACAAAAACAGACTGGCAGACAGACAGACAAAGATCCTGTTACTTTTTATATAAGGATTAACAATTTTTATTTGCCAGAAATTTAATTATTGGAAGTATTAAAACTTTAAAGATACTTGTGTTTAATGAAAAGTAAGGTGCGTGCACAGGATTTAACTTAGTAAATTTGTGTAGACAAACTTGTAAAGGAAACATATTTATTTAGAACTAAAAACATCTTATGTTTCTTTTTTTAAAAGAAGAGTGTTTTAAATTAAAGAAAAAATGGTTTCTTTCATGTTCTCATATAAAAATAAAAACAATCAGAAGCAATAATCAATTTAAGCTTTATATAAAACACTTAACTTGTCAGTTATACGATGCTATACATGATTTTTCAGTAAGGGTAAGAACTGGTTCTAATCCATCGGATAATAATCGGTTTCAAAGATATACTATATTCATTTTTAAAAATGAATTACAATCGTCGATTCTGTCTTGTTCTCTTTTCAAAAACTCAAAGACAGATATTAATCTAAGCTTTATAGAAAATGCTTTGCATGTTTAAAATTTACCTTAACATCTTGTTTGATTTTAACAATTTCTTTCCCCTGTTGGATAAGAAACTCTTTCAGATTGGCAATTTCTTTACTAACATCCTAGAATTACATCAATATTAGCAGGGATAATAGTTACTTATCGCATTATACACAGCTTTCCTCAAATAGTAAAATGAAAAATTATGAGATTAAAACCAGTTTTGTTAGCCTCGAGGGGCCATAGGCTCCGGCAAACAAAACTACTTTTAATTTAATGATATTAATGGAAAATTGTCTATAATAGATGCTATACATTATTTCTCAGTATGGCTGAGAGCCGGTTCTAATCCAGAGGATATGAATCGGTTTCGAAGCCATACTGGAATTTTTAATAAACAATAATGAATAAGGATGACAACATCCATTTACGAACGAACATGAAATTGTACACTTATAGAGTGTTCAAATTTATTAAGCAGAACATTTTTTTTAAAGGTATAAACAGAATTTTATATGAACTTGTTGCAAAATTTACATATTTACATTTTTATGACTTTATTAGGGAAATGTATCGGTTTGAATATTGTACCTTGTTGTCCTAGGAATCATTGTTGCAAAAGTTAGATGAATTACATGTTAAACCATATAGACATACATACACTAATTATAGAATAATAGCGCTTCTAATACCAAATATTGAGCATTTTATAAACAACAAATTATTAAAATGATTCATTGTTAAATCTTATAAATTGAACTAAAATTAATAAACTAATTTTGTAATTTCAATTGTTTTCTATACAGAAATTTACACTCCGACTTTTTGGGCTTTAAAACTATTTTCTACTGCAAAATACCAGGAATCTACAGGGATAAGACAAGGACAGATAAATTAATATACATCCTCAATGATGATACACAAAATTATTCGATCTGTAGATCACAATTTCTGGTTGAAACGTTTGGACATTCAACCAAATGAACCAACCATTCAATATTCAAAGGCCTTAAAGTTTTTAAGCCAACGAATTAGAAAGCCTTATTGTAAAACTTTGGGGACAAGTGTAAAAAAGTACCCAATGTCCCCTCTACCCCTGCAAATTACTAATTAGCACATTTTTTAAAAACTTTTTCAACATTTAGATGTAAAAACAAAAAAACTAGACGTGCTACATGAATTTTTATTTCACTGTATTACTAGATACAAGTGCTTTATTGAACTTTAGACATAATCAAATCATTTGACAAAAAACTAAACTATTAAAACTTTTAAAACTGGTTGTTACTAACAATTTAAGAAATTAAATTGTTAAGCAATAATAAACCGTACATTTACAATAAAATAAGGAGCGTACGGACGTACCGACCTTACTAGTAGAGTTGCAACACAAGACAAAAAAAAACATACCTTCTTAAATTTTTCGTCCATATCTTTGCTGTTACCCATTTTTTAAAATTTATTTAACTTTTCACAAATATAAATCAAATACAATCTAATGTCCCAATTAAAGTTATATCTAGTCTAAAGTTTAATGGCCATCTGAAATAAATAAGATTAATAACAAGATTAATCATACCCAAAATAATTCGGCAAGCAGGAATTTTGATAGGAAAAAAGGATAGTCTTTGTACACAGGGACGTCTAAGTTTTTATTTTAATTTTAAAGGGGGTTAAATGATGGGTTTCAAAGTTTGAATGGGATCAGGGGTAGCTATTCTAAAAATCAATTCTACAAAAAAAAATCATGAAACCAATTAAAGTATCGTGGAAATATATTTTGTTTTTTTCATGGAAGAGAAGGGGAGAAAAAGGGAAAGGGGGTTGTGGGGGAAATTTTTCTTGTAGAATTGTTTGTCAGAATAATATTCCCTTTCCCCTGAATGGGATAAACAGTAAACACCAAATGACCCCCATCCTGACAATATTATTAGATGTCGTTTTGGGGTGGTGTGCAAATGCAGTGTCTTATATTGTACATATGTTTTTTTTCAAATGTTTTGAACATGCTATTATGTACAAAGGTTTTTTCAAAACTAAATGTTGAACCAACATTTAAATTCAGTATTCAGTGCTTGTTTTCTCATATACTTTCTAAATTAGCTTAATTTCTTTAATACATCAACAAATTAGAAGATATCTGTAGTTTCTAACATAATATTGCAATAGTAGAAAATTTTTTTGCTAATTTACCCGCATTTGCCATTTAAGTTATCATATCCACAAAAAAAATTTTTTTAATGAGACTTTAATTGTTAACAACAACAAAAATAAAACAAACCTACAAAACATAATTTAATTTTTAAACATCAATTTACTTCAACATAAGAGAATAACTTTATAATTTTAACTTTTCACTAGGCAGATATTTTGACACAATACATTTATTACACATTATTTTCAAGTTTAAACATCACATTTGTAAAGCTGAAATATTCGCATTTTTCTTACTTTCTGTCTATTTATTTAAATTCTGTTTCGGCCTTACACACTGCCTGAGTTACAGTAGAAAGTGAAAGAATAAGGGTGGGATACAGTCATAGACTAGGAATTGGATTTGTATCGCAAATCACGAAGCTCTTCATAGTGCCTATAAAAAAAGGGATGACGTCATTCGGATACTTCAACCATAAGTTTTTATGTTTATTAGGAATCATGGAAGCTGGAAAGTGTGTCCTAAAAATGGTGACAAAAGTTACAGTATTTGGCCAAAGTATTCCAATTTACATCATATTTATAGGAGAAGTTGATAAGGATACTTTTTTAATTTGTCCTCTTTTACCAGCTTTCATTATTTCCAAAGCATAGCCTAATTATTTCAATGTTTAACAAGATCTTATATTTCAGATTAATAGAAAGAAAGAAACAGACAGATACATTTTATGGATATTAGATAATTAATGGCTTGGAACCTATCATCTAGGGGCTCTGTATGTAAAGGAAGAGGAAGGGACCAGAAAAATAGCCTAAAACTATCCTTATACCTAAACTTAAAGATTAAATAGATAAAATCCAACACAGGACCTGTGTGAAACTTTTTTATCTGGATTAGAAATTAAATAAAAGTACTTTTTATTAATCATATATTCCCAAAGTAGAATAGTACCTTTAACATATATACTAACAAGTTATATTAAGTCCAGCGGGCAGCACAGATTAAAAATACATAATTCTAATTGAAGAGAGTAGAGTATACTGTTATACAAAGATACAGGATCAAATATGTTAAATCTCTCAATATATTTACTTTATTATTACAAGATGTAATATCATCACTCATCAGTGGCATGCATACTAATTCATTAGGTGGGTGTAAAGCCTTTAGTGTTTTAAAATAGGGAAAGGTATTCCTTCCCAATTTTGATTTTAAAAGGGTGCCTTCCATTTTAAATGCTTATATTATTATTATTCAATGAAAAACTGTATGCCATCAAATGCTAAAAAAGTGCTGTCAGATGGACAGACCCACAGACATAATAAAGTTATGAGGTAGCTTTTCTACAAAAACTATAAAATAACATGACATTAACGGTGACAACATCTTAGGATTTGAGAATGTTCTTGAAAAAGATTAACACATTAAGTAGATAAGTCAAAATTAACTTGTTATTTCTTGAATATTCAAATAATTGAAAATGTTTTTAGTCTTGATTTAGATAAATTTATCATAAACACATAATGTATGTTCTATAAAGCTTCATTTGCATGACTATGTCAAACATGATTGCCAAAATATAATTGTTGTTATTTGATCTTACATATTACAAATTTATAACAGCTTCCTTTTGTTTCATTTAATTATTTTAAAACTTTTATTGAATCCTCATATCTTTAAATTGTGATTCACTTTCTTGAATACCCCTAATCCTTTGCTTGTATCCTTACTATACATTTTCTGTTCATTTTTAGAAACTGAAGAGCTACCCTATCAATAGCAAGAATCTTACAGGATAAAACAATGAATGATAGTTTGGTTAAATCCCCAATTTTGATACACAAAAATACCTCATCTGTTGATTAAATCTATTTGTTGAAAAGTATGGACACTACTAACCACTGGCAACAACCTTTCAGATTTGATTATAAATCTTTGGGTGCCAGTGTAGTCTAGAGTCCCATGTCCCCTCCCTCTCTGGTTAATAGTCACTTTAATACATTATGAAATAAAATACCACTTATATTTTTCATTTCATCTTTGTGTGCTATGGCTGTTTGTGGTATTGTTTTAAAATTACATTACAAATTTAACAAAATAATCTTTTTCAGCAGAAAAGTATATTTTGTTATAAGTATTAAGATGACATCAAAAATTATATCTGATATATATTTATGATTAGTCTTTGTACTCTCGGGTCGTTTGTGAGCTATTGAACAGGGGGAGCGGTCAGACTCGTGTCTGTGTGTGGCCGGCGGCGGGGGTATGGTAGAGATAGGGGAATGGGATAAAGCACAGAAAAATTAGAGAGCGGTCAGACTAGTATCCCTTGGGGGGATTAGAGGTAAATAAGTTCTTATAAAAGAAAATGAGAAAGTAGATTCTGAGAGAGAATGGGGGAAATGGCCTCGTGTCTGTCAATTGTAAATTTGTAACTGGGGTAGAGCAAGCGGTCACTCACAAGAGCGAGTGTGTTGAGGAAAGGGGTAGGGGAGGTTACACGGGTAAGAAAGGTAGGGGGAAAGAGAAGAGGGGGAAGGGAGCGGTCACACTTTCAGGTGTAATCTATGAAAGGGAGTTGAAAGCATAAAAGACGCTTTTATGAATAGAGAAGCGTTTTCACAAAATTTTAATTAAAGAGTAGCTGCGCCATATTAAGAATTGTATGGATATTAAGTAATTATTACTGTATTACACCTTTCATTATATATTTCATTCTATTGAAATCTGTTTTTCATAACACCTTTTCCTGTTCAAAAGTAGGAAATGAAAAATGTGTCAGCTGATTTGAAGAACTTTCCCAAATTTTGAAAACAAATTATTTATGTGTAATACAGTGCAAGGATGAGAACATCCAAAAAAGAAAGGACAAACTAACAATAAACCTTGTAGAGTGTCAGAACTTAATGAGCAACATATTTAATTTTTAAGTCTAAAATAAATTGTAAATAAAAAATGTGTTGCAAAATTGCATAAATACAGAAAACAGTTCAAGGACAAACATTATTTTTTTGGATTTTATTATTGAGTTGCCTCGCTTATAATATTGTACCTTATTGTCCTAAGAATCAATATTTCAAAAATCAGATGAATAGGATAATTGTATCATACAAAAAGTTAGTATCAAAAAAGTAAAAAAATAGCATGTTTAAGTGGACGTACGGACTTTCTGGTAAAGATTAAAAAGTTCCTATGCTTCCTATATCGTAGGACAACCTAGACATGTAATAATGATCAAAAAGAGATAACCTTTACGGATGGACCCTAATTATGGAAAAGCTTCGATTTCAGCAAGGACAATTATGTTATTAAGTAGCGTAGCAAAATATGACTATGAACAGAAAGATTACATGTAGATATAATTCTAAGAAGTTTAGACGATCCAGTCAATAATCGTATCAATATTATAAGCCGTCTGGATGACATCTTTAAAATCTTGATATAGTCGCTATGCTCCTACTATAGAGACTCTATTTTCAATATAAATGTATTATTTAATTTAATAATTTCAGCATTCTAAAGCAAAGCAGTCGTGGCCGAGTGGTTAAGGCGTCTGACTCGAAATCAGATGGGGTCTCCCCGCGTAGGTTCGAATCCTGCCGGCTGCGAAATTATTTAATTTTTTTTTTACAATTTTATGACATATCATTTAAACAGTTATTGTTGAAAGAACATATTGTCAATAATCAATCGGGGAGGAAGGGACATTGGAATGTTTATTACATTAGTCCTCAAAGTTTTATGATAACGTTTTCTTATTTGTTGGCTTAACAACTTTGGGACTTTTATGAATTTTGATTGGTTGGTTCCAAACGTTTCAACCACTAATTGTAATCAACTGATGGGGTATTTGTATATATCTTTATTGAGAATGTACATTTATTTATCGGCCATTGGCTTATTCCTTTAAACCCTGATAATCATTAAATTAAAGTTTGTTAAAACTGTAATGTTTAATGAAGGAGCTGATCTATATAACCAAGGACAAGGGAATGATATTCTGACAAACAACTCTAGAGGAAAATTTCCCCACAATCCCCTTCACTTACATGACAAAAACAAAATATACCACCAGATACTCAATAAGGATTCGTGTTTTTTTTTGTAGAATTGTTGGTTAGACTGGCTACCCTTGTATATAACCAACAAGATAGCTTTCGAGGTTTCGTGGAATATTTGAAAAAGAGATTGTGTCTATTATAAGTACAATACAAGGCAATTGATTTAAAACGTTTAAGACAATTAATGAAACATCGAAATATACAAAATATTCTGAATTATTAAGCATATCCAGGGAAAAGGGAATGTGATTCTGACAAACAATTCTAAGTGAAAACTTTCCCTCAACCCCCTTCCCTTTTTTCTCCCCCTTCTTACCCACTTCTTTTTTCAGTTACACAAAAAAAAACAAGGTTTACTCCAACTTTACTCCAACAAAATATTTAATTTTCGGCAATTTCCAATAGAATTATTGGCTGAATAGCAGCCTCTGAGCATGTCTAGAAAAAAAAAATTCGAGCGTGACAGGACTCGATCCTGCAATCCCCAGATCCGAAGTCTGGTGCCTTATCCATTAGGCCACACGCCCTTAGTTTTATACTATCGAAAAAAATTGTATAATAAAAAAAGAATAATTAATGAAAGTCTCAATATATATTTATCACCAAACCTAACACAAATAAAATTCAATTTCGTAAAATGAATAAAAAAAATGGGAAAATTTATATCGAGCGTGACAGGACTCGAACCTGTAATCCCCAGATCCGAAGTCTGGTGCCTTATCCATTAGGCCACACGCCCTAAGTATTAATTATAATAATTGTATAATAAAAAAAAATAATTTATGAAAGTCGCAATATATTTTTATCACCAAACCTAACACAAATAAAATTCAATTTCGGAAAATGAATAAAATAAATGGGAAAATTTATATCGAGCGTGACAGGACTCGAACCTGTAATCCCCTGATCCGAAGTCTGGTGCCTTATCCATTAGGCCACACACCCTATTGTTAAAATACATTAAAATAATGTAGGTATAGACCTTAATAGGGTTTTAGGGCCATGCAAGTGTTTACAATATGCTTATATTTCTTTCAAAATTAGATAATGGTTGAGTTTCAGTGTTCCACAAGAAGGCTTTTGTATGAAATCACCGTATGATTTTATTGTTATGCAAAAAGCAACATTTCAATTCAAGTACAAATAAACCTCTGGAGAAGCAAAATAAAATGATTTTTTAATGAATACCGCTAGAATATCTATAATACAAAGTAGCTTGATGTCTGTTCGTCTGTCCGTCCGTCTGAAGCTTAAGATCTTGGTAACCACTGAACCGATCGGCTATCGACTAACCCCCCAAAAAAACAAAAAAATCCCCCTCCATTTTTTTGCTGAAGATTTCCTTGGTCCTTTTACGAAGTTGCCTTAATTTGTTTTTGATCACCTTTTGGGGCACAGCCGCTATAGGCTAGGGGCGAAGCCGCTAGTAGTTATTTATTTGAAGATGATACTCGAAATATTGAATAATTTTTCTAAATATTCAGAACCATAAAGCATTACCATTAGGCTACACGCCCTTGTAATAAATATACATTAAAATAATGTACATAAGTATAGATAGATCCTAATATTGTTTTGAGTCTCTGCAAGGAATCATAATATGCTTATATTTCTTTCAAAATTTATAATAAGATATAATGTATGAGTTTCAGTGTTCCAAAAGTAGGTTTTTGTGATAGCCCCGAATTTTATTATTGTTTGGTTAATAGATGATTAATATAATTAACCAGTGACAGTGTTACCAAAAAGAATAAAAAATATCTTTTCAATAGAAAGTAAGACATTATTTTATTTGGGAAGCCTGCCAAAAAAGGTTAAATAAACTAAAACAAGAAGAACAATATCCAATCAAGGAAGAAACAAATCAAGTATTAGTTTTATTAATTGCCCATGAACAAATTAGAGTTAATGTTGAAAAAAAACTAATCAGAATTCAATAACAGTACCAAAGTTACATATAGTCATAGAAATAACCATTTCAAATATCAATCAAAAAATCAAATAAAACGATTTTAACTTACATAGATTTAATTTCAGGGATAACTAATACAAACAAACAGACCTTAAATGAGAAAAAGCATAGCTTACAAAATTGAAACTTTAAGGGTATCTCAAAAAAAGACATAATAAAAGGGTTTAGTTTTATAATCTCATTTTGTAACTAATTAGTCATAATGCATTTTTCCTTCTTTTTCACAAGAGTTAAAAAGGACGGCAATGCTTTTTAGTAGCGAAGCTACTCTACAATTCACTTTGTCCATCAGTCAGTACGTAACGATATGAGGGAAACGTGATTTTCTCGGCTCCTATACAAGATAAATAGCTAAAGTTTTTAATGAAGATTCTTATGACATATGATATGCCCATCTAATCTATACATATAGTTTTGTCCTTCTGTCTGTTATTTTGGGTGCTAGATCGTTTCCTAGATTTTCATATTCTCGGGATTATCTCAATTCCTTTTCAAGGTAGAGGTCTGAAATTTTCAGGGATTAATTAATTTTAGATTCTACTTATTTTCACGAAGTTTTGATAAGATTTGTCTATTAATTGGGGTGCTAGATAGATTCCTAGATTTTTAGTGTTTCTTGATTTTCTCTATTCTTATTCAAGATTGACGGCTGAAATTATCAGGGATTGAATATGCTCATATTCTACATATTTTTTTAAGTTTCATTAAGATTTGTCTGTAAATTGAGTTGCTAGATCGATTCCTAGATTTTTAAATTTTGTGATTTTTAAAGTTTCTTAATTTCCCTATTTTATCAAGATTAATGTTTAATGCATGACACTGCTTTATAGTAATTTTTCCCGATATCCAATTATAATTTTTGAGCTTCGCTACTCATGGATGTTGTCATCCTTGTTCGTAATACATTTTCCTTCTTTTCATAAGAGCTAAAGAGTTTATAGAGTTTAATTTTGAAAAGTTAAATCTGAAAAGAAGCCAAAATCTTTTATTTCACATTAAGGTACTATCATATTTTCCCTAAAAAAAGCTACATCCTATCTTCCAAAAATAAATTATCAGGATGTCTATGCGTGTGTGTGTAGCTAATCACTGGTCCGATATGGTTCTTCTTTACAGTGAAAGTACTTGTAGGTCCAGAGAAGGGTCATAATAATTTTTGAAGGGTAGATTCACCCTCCTAATAGAAATCTCCTTGGCGCTTGTTTTGCATTAAGTTTTATATTGTTTTTTTCCCCTAACAGCTATATATTATCTTAATCCTTGTATAACAGTAACAGGATCTGTGTGCGTGTGTGTGTCTGTCTGTACCGAAGGATCTATGTAAACACTGTTCCGATATGGTTTTATTTTACAATGTAGCTTCTTATAGGTTCAGAAAGGTTCCAGGGGGAGGGTACTTCCACCTTTCATAGAGAAATCAACTCTATACCTCCACCCATGAAAAAATGGATAGCGACTAGTCTTAATATGTAAAGCAAATTATAAACAAAATTACTTTTTTTTCAAGGCTTCGACATATGTAATCACAATAAATTACATCTTAAGTCAATATAATAATAGTATAGCAACAAGGATGACAACATTAATATAAGCGAAGCTAAACTATGTAATAGACGTTGTGACCATAAAACTAGTATAAAATACTAGCGTTTTAACTGTTAAATTCTATTTACAAATTATATATAGTTTAGCATCAAATGTAACGTTAGAGTAATTTAAACTGTTATGCTTCTTTTAATATAAATCTAGACGTCCATCTGGACGTACTAACCCCAAAAGTAAAGAAGCAATGCTTTTATTTCTAATGTATTCAGGGAGTGGGAAGGTACAATTGACTATAAATTATACTGGTCTCAATAGTTATACAAACAAGTTTTCTCATTCGTTGGCTGAAACTTAACTATTTAATCTCATGATTGGGTTATACAAACTTGGAATGTTCAAACTTCAACTATTAAAATTTACAGAATTTGGGATTTTACATAAATTTTTCGTCCTTTATTTTATTCCTTAATATTTGTAATATAGACCAGCGAGAGAGAGAGATGACAATTGGCAGGTTATTACACAAAGTCCCCAAAGTTTTAAAATAACGCTTTCTTACTTTGATTGTTCAAACGTTTCAACCACTGATTTAAATCTCCAGAAGGGGTAATTTTGCGTATCATCATAGGAGATGTAATTAAATTTATTAGCCATTGTCTTATCCCTTAATATCCCTGAAAGTAATATAGACTGTTGTAAATAATATGACCCCTGAGAACAATATACCCAAACACCCTTTTTCATTACAAATAAAAATGGAAAACAAATAATGATATTTTTTTATAGCAACAAGGAAGACAACATCCATAATAGCCCAGCTCTGAAATGGTAAGACAAACAACATTGTTAATTGTTGAGTATTTGATCTGAATAAAAAGTCTATAAAAAAACTGCTCAAATACTGCTTATAAAATTGTCCTATGAATCAGTATTCCAAAATCAGATGAATAATTATATCACATAGAAAATTCTATACAAATTAGTTAAAATCGACATGGTTTTAATGAAAGCACGGACATTCTGCTAACAATTAAAGAGTTGCTACGCTTTTTAAATTGCATCTAACTACTACAGGAATCACAATGACAAGTTTGAAATCGATAGGAAAATTCTTAAATTTCTAAATTAACAATAAGAACAATCTATAACAGACGGACGGACCGACCCTTATTAAAGAAAAAATTCGCTAAAATGTAAAATTATATTCTTAAAATAATCCAGGAATCTAATCTACACCTGTTTATAGACCACTGCAAATCCACTAATAATATTATATAAATCAAACCCACCTCAAATAGCAGTTGTTTATTTCAAGTTCTTTAGTATTTCGCGAATTAAAAGCACATATTTTTAAACGCTAAAGCTTTTCTATAAATAGGGTCGGTCCGTACGTCTTTCCGTATCGGATAGCTTTTTTAGTTAATTCAGGCATGTTAGAATTGTTCTATCGATTTCAAACTTTGCATGGTGATTCCTGTATTAGTTAGGTATGATTTAGAAAGCGTAGCAACTCTATAATCATTACCAGAATGTCCGTACGTTTATATCAAGTCCTAAAAATGTTTTCACAAACATTATTCTGTATCATCAGTTTTTTCAACAAATTTACTTACAATTTGGCTTCGACTTATATACATTTATATTCTGATTATACAAGTGTTAATGTCCTTTTGTCCTACCGTTTCAGTGCATCGGTTTTATGGACATTGTCATCCTTGTTTATTTTAAGTCTTCTGTTACTTTTAAAATATCTTATAGATAATTAACGCAAACGTTTAAAATCTTCCCAGGGAGAGAAAATCTCCGGATCAAAAAAACAGAAAATCTCCGAAAAAAAATATGACGGAGAAAGTTAGAGGAATAAGCGGAGTATAAAAGCGATGTAACCATCTTTGTACAGCGGAGAAACTTTTTGGCATTGCAACGAGCTCAAAGTAAAACTAAAACACATAAAAACAGTGTAAGTGTTATTTATTACATTGTATTCTAGTTTTTTAAATATATTTTTAAAAAAGATTTAATTTTAAATTAAATTAGAAATACGTTTCTAACTTTTTAATTTTTTTTTCGGCTGCGCTCCTAGCATCTAGGGGATTTGGATTTAAAGGGGTAAAAAAGGGTTAGAAAAATAGTCTAAAACTATCTCTAGATTTGAATTTAAAAATGAAATGGCCTAATTTTCCTAGTACCTAGGCAAAGCTTCCCATATAGAAGTTTCAGTAGTTATAAAGATCCTAATCTACAGACAAAAAAACCTTACTACTTTATAAAATAATTTAATGATTTTTTTTTTTAGAAATGACGCCCTCATGGAGAGTACCAATTGTGTCCGCACTTTTCCTTATCCTTTTTTGCCAGGTAAATATTATTTTCTTTTGCATCGTATTACAGACAGCTTTCCGCGGATATTAAGATGAAAAATTATAAGATTAAAACCAGTTTTGTTAGTCCAGGACCGAAGGATAACAAAACTGGTAACAATGTCTTATTACAAGATTCTTATTTTGATATTGCTGGAAAATTGTTTGTAATACGATGTTTTACATGATTTTTCATATTGGAAAAATAAAACATACGAGGATAAATGTAGCTAGATAATAACTCATGGTTAGTTGTGCTCAAATTAGGCACACCCTGCCTTTAGTCACATCAAAACAATATTACTTTGACTAAAACCCAAAGTTTTCCCTTCGTTGGCTTAAAAACTTTTAATAATTTTATCAAATCTTTATTGGTTAGTCTAAACTATTAGTGTCCTAACTTTTATAGCAATGATTTTAATCTACAATATTAGTTTAGCATCATTGGGGATGTACATACATAAACTAACCGTCCATTGTTTTATCCCTAAAGATCCTTGAAATTGATCTTAATTTGTACTAAGGTGCATCGTTTATGAATAAAAACACTAATACAAACTGAATAAACCTAATGAATTAATTAAATACAAACCCAAGGCATATACACACGTCTTAATTTAATTATGTACGTGTATAAATGAATAGATACAAGAACTGACAGTTTTTATTACATAAAATAACACTTTTTTTCCTTCTGTCAGGCAAAAAAACTTTTATGAATGGTATCATGTAAAAAAAATCAATTAAGAAAAGTTTATAATAACGTTTTCTTATTCATTGGCTCAATAACTTTGGGGACTATTCTTGAATTTTGATGGATTGGTTCATTAAGTTGAATGTCCAAACATTTCAGCCACTAATGATAATCTACAGAAGGGGTAATTTTGTGGTACATTATTAAGGATGTACATCAATTTACCTATTTTTGTCTACCTCTAATAATGCTAAGAAAAATGGCATTATTTAGAACAGCGTACATTTTCATCTTTCAACGTCAAAGTAAGGTTTAGAATATCAAAAGAAGAATCAAAAAAAGTTTAAACATTACATAGCTTAGATTTCAATCCTTTAACTTGAGAAATTGTTATGTCAAATTTCTCAAATTAAACAAGGATAGCAAAATTTAAAAGATTCTCATACTAATTTAGCTAGTGAAAGATACAAAGTAGTCTAAGAATGTACTCAAGTTATAAAAGTACAACGGCAAAATAACCAATAAAATAACGCTCCTAAAAATTGAATATGTTTTGCACATTTTTGAAAATATTTGTTAAACTCGAAAAAAAACACATGAACATTAAAAATTAATGTGCGATAAGCAATAAAAATAGAAATAAATAACCGATAGAAATCTTTTAAATTTACTTGCAGCTGCGCCCCTAGTGTCTAGGTGATGGATGACAGTAAATAGGCTAAATCCAGCTTAAGACTCTAATTTAAAATAAGATAGTCTAAAACCATCAAATGACCTTTGTAAAGCTTCCCTAGAAAGGAATCTATCAGTGGTTAACAAGATCTTACCAAACAAACAAACAAAAAACCTTACTACTTTATATAGGATAACTTTTTTATATTTTAGGGATTGAAAGCAGCAAGCTTTAGCCCTGAGTTGTGTATGGAAGACGATGTTCAAGATTTACCTCCCAAGTAAGTACCACATTATTTGTAGGTCGGGGGGGAGGGGACACTGGACTTTAAATTACACTCACACCCAAAGTATTATAAACACAATAGGTTTTTAGTTAAAATTAAATTGGTTGGTTTCAACTCGAAGTGTCCAAACTTTTCTATAAATAATTTTAATCAACAGAATTGGTAATCATCATTGGGGGTGTTTATCAATTGTATCGTCTTATCCCTTAGGATCCCTGACGGTCATGGAAGACAAATCAAATATTTTCTCGTATTCATTCGAATCCGGTGGATAGGAACCGGTTCTAATCCATACGAAAAAACTATGTCTAGCATCGTATTATATCCAGCTTTCTACGAA
>LS049576.1:5286-15343 GCA_900241095.1 Acartia tonsa | reverse complement strand
ATTTGATTAATTTGATGTTTTCTTTGTTATGTTATATTCTAAAATATAGGCTGTGTTAAAATAAATGTTTGTTTTTGTTTTAAAACTTTTTATAACATTAAAGATACAAGATGAGTTTTCACGATATCTTACGACTTAATAAAAATAGTTTCTCGCGTTCATTCGAACCCGGTGAATTAGAACTGGTTCTCATCCATACAAAAAAAACTATATATGTCTAGCATTGTATTATACCCAGTTTTCTACGAATATAAAAATGTACAATCATTAGATTAAAACCAGTTTTTTAGCCCGTGCGTTCGGCAAATCGGGGCTAAAAAAAACTAGTTTTAATCTTATAATTGTACATTTTATATCCGCGGAAAGCTGTTTATAATGCGATGCGAGATATAACTATTCTTCACTCATAAACGTGCAAACACAGAAAGTAATATTAAATATCCTAATGATCTGGGCTAAAATAAAATTTGTATGTCAAAAGAAAACTGGCTAAGATATGCTAGATTAAATTCAAACAGCCAAACAATACACAAAAACATCCTACTACTTCATTAATGGCTAAGATGGAAAATCTGAACAAGAATGACAACATCCATAAGTAGCGAAGCTCAAAAATTATGGATGGACATCCATAATGAACTATATTGTCTTTAAATACAAAATAATTATTTAAATAAAATCACGAAACCTTTCATTATTTATAATGTGGAAATCTAGGAATCGATCTAGCACCTCAACCAATTAGTTAATCTTAATGAAACTCTGTGGAAATATGTAAAATGTATAATTTCAGCTGTTTATCTGGACTAGGAGTTGAAAAACAACCTTGAACACTTAAAAAACTAGGAATCGATCTAGCACCCCAACTAACAAGCAAATCTCACTGAAACTTTGAATTTGTTTAATCCCTGAAAATTTTAGACTTCTATCTTGAATAAACGAAAAAATCATGACAACTTAAAAATCTGGGAATCGATCTAGCACCCCAATCAATTGACATATCTTGATGATATTTTGAAAATCTGAACAACACAGATGACAACATCCATAAGTAGCGAAGCTCAAAAATTATGGATGGACATCCATAATGAACTATATAGTCTTTAAATACAAAATAATTATTTAAATAAAATCACGAAATCTTTTATTATTTATAATGTGGAAATCTAGGAATCGATCTAGCACCACAACCAATTAGTTAATCTTAATGAAAATCTGTAGAAATATGTAAAATGTATACTTATTCAATCCCTGAAAATTTCAGCTGTTTATTTGGACTAGGAGTTGAAAAACAATCTTGAACACTTAAAAAACTAGGAATCGATCTAGCACCCCAACTAACAGGTAAATCTCACTGAAACTTTTTAGAAGTGTGCAGAATTTGAAATTATATAATCCCTGAAAATTTTAGACTTCTATCTTGAATAGGAATCGAGAAAATTATGAAAACTTAAAAATAAAGGAATCGATTTAGCACCGCACCCCAATTAATTGACATATCTTGATATTTGGTGAAAACATGAAGAACGGAAACTTATTTAATCCCTAAAGATTTCAGTCGTCTACCTTGAAAAGGAGCCGAGAAAATCACGTTTTCCCCAAAACGTTATAGACGGACAACAAATTATAGAGTAGCTTAACGCTACTAAGAAACCAAAAGATCAAGACCATCGTTTAAAATTCTTCTGGGGCAATTTATAGAGGTCAAAGCCATATCAAGAGAAGAACTATACGCTTTTTTGAAGTCATAGCAAAGTTTATGTAGACGTCATTTTAACGCCGTATTCGGTCGCTCTTTTTTGGCAACTCGACGCCTTACCAGTTCCTAAGAATATCGTTATACTAAGCCATGAACATTTGTATGTAATGTTTTGTAGCCATTATCAAAGGCGTGCTGAAGGGGGGGGGTGTAAAGTTATGCGGTGTAGATACGCCCCCAATATGTTTCCAACCCCCTGATACAGTCAAGGTAAATACCTGTACACGCCACGGGAATGAATGTCGACGGAATGCAAACAGTTTTGACAGAGATTTAACATGAAAATTGTGTAGCTGGCTAATTTAAGAATAATGGTTGTCTTTTTATAAAGGTCCAGTCGCTAATATATTTTTAGCCGTCCTAAAATTTGGTAGACATTTAATAATACTTTTAATATAGATTTCTTTCATAGAAAAGACGACCTTTTAACTTTAATAAAAAAAACTAAAGTTTAAATGAAATCTTATACATATTGAATTTTATTAATGGGAGAATCCAAATTTTAACTTATTTTAAAAAGTATTAAGCAGCCTTTTTATTTCATCTTTACAAAGATTTAAAAATACTTCTGTATATTTGAATTATATCACTTAAAATAATGTTTTGGCAAAATAGTTAAAAAATCAACATTTTCTAAATGAACGTTCTGGACATTCTGGTAACGATTATAGAGTTGCTACGCTTTCTAAATCGCACTTAACTACTACAGGAATCACCAATTCAAGTTTGAAATTGAAAGGACATGACCAAATTAACGAAAAGAGCTATCAGTGACAAACAATTCTAAAGGAAAATTTCCTCACAAATCCATTCCTCTTTTCCTCCCCTTCTTTCCCACCCCTCTTCAGTAATATGAAAAAACAAGATATACCCCCAGCTAACTTCAAAATGTTTCGTGATTTTTTGTATAATTGATTGTTACAATAGCTAGGCCTGAATAATTACAGAAAAGCTTCGCTTTCACAAACAGCAGTTAAGGATTGAAAATACAAATTTATTAATAGAAAAGTTCTACAATGTTTAACTTGTGTACATGGCACACTCATATTCATTTTAACAAAATTATTACAAAAAAAATTCAAAACTAAAAACAATTTAGTTCATAATTAGCGAAGAAGTAAAAAGCTAACAAAATTTTAGATAAAATAAGAAAAGTATTCGGCTTCATAGAAATAATAAATTCGATGAATTTTAAATATAGGTATTACATTAAAATCTTTTTTTAAAAAAAGTTTTTGGCCAATATAGTTAATTTGATCTTGACAAATTTATTAAATTGGAAGAATTTTAAAAATCCTCCAGAAACAAGAAATATAGTGATTTACAACCAATTTATAAAGTAACACCGATCATAAAATATTTTATACATAAAAATTTTTCAGATCTTAATTTTTACTGAAATTCTAATTCAAGTAATTCTTAATATACCTGTAGGACTATAGGTACTAATTTTAGTTAAAACTTTAAAATGTAAAAATAAATTAAGTAGCAAGATTCAAAATGAGATTAAAGCGAATTTATAACTAAGTTTACATAAATAAATACATAAAATACAAAATAAATAATTTAGATTAAGTAAATCTTAGTTGATGATAAATAAAAATAAATTTTTTTCGTCAAAAAATGCTAAAAATGTGCTAAAATTTTCTTTTCTATTAAAATATACTTTACTTACGTACATTTAAGGCTAAATATTTCTTAGAGTGTATCTAAACAAGCTCAGTGGTGATTTACAAATAAATGCACTGTAAAAAAAATCATTTCTTCGTTTAAATTTTTTTCTTCTTTTATACTGTCAAACTTTTCTGTTGTTGGTAAATAAACACAAAACTATATTCGTAACCTTGATCAGAATATGAATGAGAATATTAGAGTTAATACTTAATGTTGGTCATAATGTTGACTTACATATCCGTCAATATAGTTCTTATGTCAGCGTTGACCAGAACCACTTTGATCGAAAGTAGTAAATAAGAATAGTTATTTATCGCATCTCGCAGCATAAACAGCTTTCCGCGGATTTAAAAATGTACAAATATAAGATTAAAACTAGTTTTGTTAGCCCTAAGAAGCCGAATGCCAACAAAACTGGTTTAATATCATTATTGTACATTTTATATTCGTAGAAAACTGGATATACTACGAAACGATGCATGATTTTTCAGTATGGCTTAGAACCGGCTATAATCTTGTGGATATTAAATCAGTTTTGAAACCATACTGGAAAATGTTTTTAAAATTGAAATGAATTTTTGACAGTGTTAAATATTGATTATCTTTCTTATTTACAATAGTTTACTAAATGGAGCTATTTCTAATTGAATAATACTTGAAAGGTATAAAAATCTACACATCTAAATTTTATAATAAAAACTATCTATTTAGTAATTGTAAAAAATTCTTTACTAATTAAACAATATAAAATGAGTATTTCACGTAACAAAATGGGCAAGGTTTAATACCATAAAAAAGATCTTCTCAAGTTTCATAATTTGCAAATTTCATGTTGTAAATTTTGTTCAAAATTTTGTTTTAAGATTAGTTATTTCTCGCATCGTATTATAAACAGCTTTCCTTGGATATAGAATGTATAATTATAAGATTAAAACTAGTTGTTTAGCCCCGAGATGCCGAAGGCACCGGCTAAAAAAACTGGTTTTAATCTAATAATTGTACATTTTTATATTCGTAGAAAGCTGGATATAATACGATGCTAAACATAGTTTTTTCGAATTCGAATGAATACGAGAAAAGAAATTTATAAGATTTCGAATGATATTAAGACAAATATCCCTAATAAAATTCTAATATTTTCATTGAAATATCAAATGAACAGTCTACACATTTTAAAATTAACACTAATTATCCTATGACAATAAATATTTTTAAGCAACCAAATAAATCATGAATTAACAAATATAAAGAGAATTTAAAATTTAACATAATCTAAAATTTTCAAAAATCTATGTTGATTTTCATATATTTAAGAGTTAAAACAAAACTATAAATATAACACCTAGCCAAATAGTTGTTATGTATGAAACTCTTATTAGAGTTCTGAAACAATTCACCTAAGATTTAATTTAGAATTAAAGTAAAGATTAAAATTTATAAGGAAAAATGTAAGAAACACAAATCTTTAATACGCTTTTTTCTTATGAAAATAAAAAATCTAATTATCTTAGCTTAATTCACAACAGACATTATTTTAGTTGTTCTTGTTTAGCTTGACCTAGAAGCAGCTTATAGTGCATAATCAAAAATGACGTCATACAATACAAATGAAAAATTATAGGCCAGTATATATTTTACCATTGGTTAATTAAAATGTATACTGGCAAGTATATATTTTACCATTGGTTAATTAAAATGTATACTGGCCTATCATTGGTCATTTGTATTAAATGAAGTCATTTTTTATAATGCATTATAAGCTGTTTCCATGACTCATAGAAAAATCAGTCAACCTCAAAAAGTCATTTTTGACATACGCTCTTGATTTTCTTCATCATTCTAAACATATTGAAGCTTTCCCATGACTATTCTGGCTTTCTTGGGGGTAGGACTACAGTCAACAGGCCTGTCCTTGAAGAAGCCAGCAAAGATCACATAATTATTCACCTGAACATAGAATATATTTATACTAGTGCCATCTATTGATTGGAAATGTAACTATAACATAGAAATCGATATATTATTACTTAGATTTTTCATGTACTCTCATATAGTGATGCTCACATATGGCTTAAAGAACGATAACCCCCATTTAGTTCACCCCCTTACCCCATACTCTTCCCAACTTCTAGATTGACGAACTGACCAATTAATGAGATACACATTAGCAAGCTAAATTGATGACAAATTTTCCCCTGTCAATATATCCATGTAATTTCTCCCAAATTGCCTGGGATTCAACAATGTTTATTCTACATACATTGGTAGTAATTGTATTTGTATGTCCTTCTGTTTTTATATTTGTAATACCCTCTCTCATAGGTTTTCACACTCTTATAAACTCGCTATTTTAAAGTCCCTCAAATGGGTAATACGACATAAAACTAGAACTTAGGCATTATAATGATCTAATAATGTTCAAGGGGTTTCGGGTTCGAGCTATGGTTGGGCCGGATACTTTTTTGGCCGGATACCGGATATCCGGCTGATTTCTAAACCCGAATATTCTGTTCCGGCCGGATATCGGGCCAACGTTCGATATCCGGCAAATTATCGGATATCCGGCCGGCCAAACCGGATATCCTGCCCAACCCTAGTTCGAACCTGGACCAGACTGCGTCCAATCAGAGACTTGTTATTTGTATCTATTTTTCTATTGTAGGCACATGCCATCAGCTATATGGAATGGGGAATTTCTTTGGCCATTAAACCTTTTGCCTGGCAGTATAAGACTTCCAGACAAATGTTGTGCAATGAAATATTGTTGACTAGACCATAGTTACCTGAGGAATATTGTTGACTAGACCATAGTGTTTTCTCAAGAATGATAAGAACTTTATGCTTGGACGGTCAATAGCCATGTACCTGCAAAAGTTTAAGTAATATGATAACAGACATTTTTAAAAAGTAAATGTTAATTTTCTAATTTGGCCGCCAGGATATTACGCCTTGAAGCAGAAGTTAAAGCGATTTGATTTGGAGTGAATTTGACTGTGAAAAGTGGTGTTTTTGTTATAAAAATAAAATCAGTTCTAGCCGGTGTAATTTAAAATTAAAATTCTGATATGAGGACTTGAAATTTTTAAAAGATTTTTAACTCCATTGAATTTTAAAATGCCAATAACTTTTTTTTGTTATTGAAGCTGGAGGTTTCAAATTTGGGGTATTTGGTCTACTTGTGAAAGTTTTTCAGCAGCTAGAGCGGTGTATTCTGGCAGCCTTTAAATTTTACATAAGCGTGTTTACCCACCTTGGATCTGCATTTTCTTGTGCCAGCATGTGTTGAAATAATCTCTTACCCAGTCCACTTCGTTGATGACTCTCTAAAATAAGAATTTAGTCAGGGAGGGAGGGGAAATTGGACTGAAAATTAAACTAGTACACAACATTTTCTATCATTTGTTGGCTTTAAATGTTGCGTACTTCAGCAATTCCTGATTTGTACATTCACTTTAAATAACTATACATAATACATATATTTAGATAATCAATATGAGACTATATCATAGGTGTTGGTTGGAAAGGATCTTAAAGATAAGACAATGGAAAATATAATTATATATTGTATATCCCCCATGGTGATAATCAAAATTAATCCTTTTGTAGATTTAAATTATAAGTAGAAAAGTTTGGTGACATCTAGTTTTCACCAACCAAAATAGCAGGGATCGGCAGCCGCGCGTAAGCCGCATGTAAGCCTCAGTGAAATCAATCACTCTAAAATTCAGCTGGATGTCAAAACCTGCATTTTAGCAGACAATTTTTTTTGAAATTTCATTTTTTTGCTCACAAGAGGGTTTAAAACTGAGGCTTATGCGCGACTGAGGCGCGGCTGCCGACCCCTGCAAAATAGATTTAATAAAAGAAACCTAATTTTTAAGTCATCAAATAAGACACTGCTAGTTTTAACCAACTAATCAATGATAAATAAAAGTACCCAAAGTTTTAGGCCTCGAAGAAGATTACCCTTGTTGCTAAATATTAGGATATGATATACTAATTTATTTGCACGGACCAGTAAAGACTCGAAATAAAAGGTCGAGCAATGAAAGTGTACAAACCTGCGACATAGAAGTCTAGAACACAATTTGGAATCATTTCATTGGCCTTTCCCTCGTGATCCATAAGGAACAGCTTCTTGTGGCCAACCTAAAAGTATAAATAATGTTTTCACTCTTTTAGTTGAGGACGGACGGACAAATGGTCGGTTGGTCAGAATTGCCAAACGAACAGGAGGATGAATATGAATTTTAACTATTTTTATTAAATACGTAGAAATTTATAAATAAAATTTCTCAATGGATGTTGATGATATATACTTGAACTAGCTGCTTCGCCCCTATCATAATGGCCTATAGCCATTCCAATACTTTGATAAAGTTTCCCTGGAAAGTAAAACCTATTTGTACCAGATTTATCCGAGATCTTTAGCTTCAGACAAAGAATTTCTCAATACTTTATATTATAAACTATGCTCCATAATGATGGGAATGTGAACTAGAAAAATCAAAGGTCTATCTATAATAGCAGCTAAGTAAATTTCGCCCATAGTGTTACGGAGTGACGTACGGTCAGACATTTATTGTGAATTATAGAGCAGCTTTACTACTACAGAAACAAACAGACATGTTCAATTAAATCCTATTTGTAACCTTCAGATCAGATCAAATCAAATAGTACGTGTAAATTTTTGTAAGTATACTGGTCTATACGGCTGTTACAGACCCTGCTAATAAACACAGCTAAACCTACCTTTAAACAGAATATTTTTATCGTCATTATGTAGGCTGTGTGTCCTTTAAATATACGGACATGTCTTCTTATAAATAAGCTATACAATTTACCTTTAAGAGCCCTAAGATCTCTGTCAATGAATGTCTAGGCTGTCTATCCTTTACACCTCGTTATAGAGTATCTCTCTACTGAAACTATTTTAACTTACCTTTAACAGCCCTAAGACAGACCCTTTGCCGTCATTACCCTCTCTGTCAATGAATGTCTAGGCTGTCAGTCCTTTACACCTCGTTATAGAGTATCTCTGCTACTAAAACTATTTTAACTTACCTTTAACAGCCCTAAGACAGACCCTTTGCCATCATTACCCTCTCTGTCGATGAGAATGTAAGCTGTCTGTCCTTCTGTCTGCCGGAATCTGGCCGCTGACGTTATCTGTTGTTTGAGTCCTGGTACAATAGAAAACCATAGATGAAGGTTTGGTAGCTTTTTTTCCCCTCTACCTGTCCTTATGAAAATGTTATAACTGGTGGTAAAATTAGAAACAGAAAGCCATAGTTGAAGGTACAGGTAGTTTTTTTCCTTTTTATTCCCATTTTTGAATCATATATTTCGACCTTAATAATATCCTTTTTTTACCATTTTATGTACAGCTGCTCTTTAGATAATTCATTTTCTATTCTATGTAAAATTTTGCGTATTATGACCAATTGCGGCCTTATTTCAAAGTAAATTATATAAGAAGAATTGTAGTTATAATTGTATGGTTTTCTTTGCCTTGTGCTCTAGCGCTCGCCTCTCCCATTACGTCAAGAATACATCCAACCTAAAATTAAATAATAGAACATTAACATTTATAGAGTGTCAACGCTTTAAATTTTGAGAAAATTGATCTGTCAAAAATTTCATAAAACGGAGCCTTTTATAGTGCCCATTTAAAAAAATGACGTCATGCAATACAAATGACCACACCAAAACACACTAAACTACCAATGGCAGGCAAGTATACAAGCATTTAATTGACAAATTGTAGGCCAATATGACGTCTTTTTTATAGACACTATAAAAAGCTACGCATAAAACGCACATTGATTAATATTTGGTATTTAGTTTTCAGTATAATTTTAGAGATGCTATTAAAAAAATAAAATTCTAACATAATTAACCACCAGAGCTATCCGTTATGAAAGACAGTTGTACAAACACATTCTATTTGAGAAAAGCGGACAAAATTCAGTTAGCTACTTAGTCTATTAGAAAGCAATAATCACTCATTAAAATCAAGAAAAATAGTTATTTATTTTATAGATAGCAACGTATTATTGAAAGCTTTACGAAGAAAATCATGTATAGCAAAGTATACAGATGTCTTTCTACGAATAATAAAATAAATAAAACATTATGAGATTAAAACCAGTTTTGTTAGCCCCATGGGTCCGAAAGCCGGGACTAACAAAACTGGTATTAATTTTATGATTTTTTATTTATTTTACTATTCGTAGAAAAACATCTGTATACTTTGCTATACATGATTTTGTTAGTATAGCTGCAACAGTGCAAACCGTTTCTAATTAAAGAAAATAAGGTTCTAATCCAATGGATATTAATTGGTTTAAAAGCCATATTGGAAATTAAAATCGAGTGTATTCCTTTTCCCAGATTTGCATTGTGCGTATTAAAGTAGCTTCGCTGCTAAATAAGATAAGTTTTTATCGAATCGTATTATAAACAGCTTTCCGCGGATTTAAAATGTACGATTATAAGATTAAAACCAGTTTTTTAGCCCCGAGAGGCCGAAGGCAAGCGCTAAAATAACTGGTTTTAATCTTATGATTGTACATTTTTATATTCGTAGAAAACTGGATATAATACGATGCTAGACATAGTTTT
>LS049571.1:10589-21869 GCA_900241095.1 Acartia tonsa | reverse complement strand
AGGTTTTTGGCTATTTTTATATGTTGATATATTTCCCCATATCTTTGGCATTTTTGGTCCAATTTTAAAACTTTTTTGCATTTACAGTTTCAAAATATTTTTTCCCTTTGTTATGTGCATCTAGTATGTAATTTACTTTAACCATCTTCATCATACCAAATAAAATAAGGTTTCATGTTTATTTTCTCTAATAAATCTATTATTGATTTTTATATATACACTTTAAATATTCTTCTACGTATTCCCATCCACAATTTTTGTGCTTCGCTACTTATGGATGTTGTCATCCTTGTTTACGTCATAATCAGAGTCAGACACTTTTACTAAGTTCCAAATGACCAATCTTCCTTTGGTGAGCTTTGCGCATAATGCACATAGCAGAATGTATTATAAAGTACATTGTACGCTGATGCGAAATTCTTGCGGAAACTAATAAGTATCAAGGATCTAAAGGGATAAGACAATGACCGATAAATTGATGTACATCCCCAATGATAATACAAAAAATTACCTATTCTGTAGATTAAAATTAGTAGTTAGATGTTTAAACACTCAACTAAATTAACCAACCAATTAAAATTCACTAAAGCCCTCAATGTTATTAAGGCAATGAATAAGAAATATATATTCTCTCATTTTAACTCTTTAGCTACAAACAGACCACAAAAAATCTATTTATGAATGTAGTCCTCAGAGATTAGGATTCAGATTCACGCGGAGATTTGAAGTGAGAATCCTTTGAACAATCATGGTTTTGTAAAAAATGCATAGTTACCCAAAAAGCCATAATTTTTTTTTGTTTATTCCTCCAAAGTTCATTACCGAATAACAGACAGACAAAAGGACAGACACAAACATTTATAGAGTAACTTTGCTATTCAAAATTCGGTTTTAGCATAATTGATTAAAAATATGACAGGTTAAAAATTGTTTTCAATGTAGGTTGCTAATATGGACCACATTTATTTGACAGTATGTTCATTTTGTAGGAAGGGAGGGGCTGGGTTAAAGCAGGTAGATGGGGGTTACCGTTATTTTGGTCAGCTGGAAGTATAACTTTATGAAAATCTAGTGGACCATCCAAGTAAATATATATCAATTTTCAGCATGGAGTTGAAGGAGCAAAATCATGGAAAAGAAAATTCATTGAATTCTTTGATGTATTCTCTCGTTAAGTTTTTTTATACAGGGTGTCCCAAGTCTGTTTTTCTAACAGGGTGTCAAGAAAGAAAGTTATTAAATTTGCAGAAAAGATTTTGTTTTCTTTAATTTTCTTTTTTTTATTTAAATGTATCAAATAAAAAAAAACTAAAGTTTATATACGAAACATCTAGAATGTTTAATTTAAATTTAACAATGCAATGGTTTGATTATTCTGAATCAAATTCATGTTTTGGAAGATTTTTGGATGGTTTGAATTATTTAATTAATTATATTTCATTTTTATTAGATATTAAAGGAAGTTAGAATATTTATAAAAATTTGTATGTTATGCCTTTTTGGAATGGTTAGAAGGTGACTTAGAATTTGGCCTTAGAAATATATCTAGTAAAATCTATTGTATAGAAATTATTATTTATAGTAAATAAAAAAAGATATATATGTTTTAAGTATATGCAATAAACATATCAAAAATACAGTAATGAATTACTTAATTACTTGCATTAAATGCAGATTAAGTTTCTTGAAATTTACTAATGAATAAATCCTTCAAAAACTTCATATAAATAATGATTTAATGACATAAAATGTATTTTATTCTTATAAAATAAAGAAAAACAAGTTAATATTTTTTTCAAATTATCAAAAATGCCATAGAAAATCAGTTTTATAACCAGTTTTACATACAATTATTAGCACTTTCAATAATTATTTTCCACCTTGAAAACTATTTTGCTAACAAATCAAGTACTAAAATAAAACTACGACATTTAATTTTTTGTTTAAAATGATGTAATTGTAACCTAGAATATGATTGAATCTGTACTATATGTATCATGTACCATGTATAAACTATATTTAGAATAAATGTTTGAATGTCTGTCATAAATGAATTTAAAATCAAGCAGGGTCTATTAACATTTTTACAAGTATTACAAAGTTTTGGCAATTCGCATGAAGATTATAGTTTTTCAATGTTCTTAAATTTTTGTTTTTAATGTTTTACAAAAAAATTTACCACAGATACCAGAATTTTACTATTGCTTAAAAATCACGAAACCTTAATTAAAAACCTTAATTAAAACTTGGTTTATTAGTCTCTCTCTGATTACTTCTTCGAATTTTTATTATCCTTCATAAACTAGCGACTATGCCCCATAGGCCTCTAGGAGCACCTAAGATGGGTAAGATGAGGAACTCCAGCTGCTCAATTTCAATTTTAGTTTGAAAAAGAAAAAAAGAAATTTTTGGGGGGAATTTTTTGTCCAAGTGTGATTTTTCTTGGCAGGGTGGTAGTACCCTCTCCCAAAATAGCTATAAACTTTCCCAGAACCTATAAGATGATACACTGTAAATGAGAACCATATTGGTTCAGCAACTAGCAAGATACTTCGGTACACCCTGACAAACACACAAATCCTGTTACTTTAGGATTGACTATAATTCAGATGGCTGGTCATACTCATAGATGGGTAATTACCTACATAACTTCCAGAAACATAAACAATAACATTATTTTTACAGAATATATTTCATAATCAGGCAATAGAACAAATTTTTTATTTATAAAACATTGGAAGACGACATATAAATAAATCACTACCACTACAATTTACAATATGAAATAATTGACTATAAAGTTCAATAATTGAATTAGATTGCACAGTTTTTTTTATTCAATTCACAGCGGTTTTTTTATTGCACGCATCAATTTGGATTCGATATTTTTTGTAAGGTTAGAATAATACTTTAATTAAGTATCAAATGAAGTATTAATAGAAACTTTTTTTTTCGGTATGGCTTTGAAACCGATTGATATCCGCTGGATTAGAAACGGTTCTCAGCCATAATGAAAAATCATATACAGCATAGTATTACAGACAGTTTTCCACGGGACTAACAAAACTGGTTTTAATGTTATACTTTTTGTTTTAATATCCGCGGAAAGCTGTTTATAATACGATGCCATAAAAAAACTATTCAAATGGTTGACTTAATTTGAGTCAATACCAGCAAACTTCTGTATGCCAGCATGTACCAGGCTGAACACTGTGTCCACTTTGGAATCCTGGTAATCAGCTGATTCGTCCTGCTGATCAGCTGTTTCGCCGGCAGCAGCCTGTCTACGCCTCCTCCTTCGCCTACGTCCTTGTCTCTGTGTAATTTCTCTATAGAAGCAATAATTAGTATACCAATAATTTATTCAGTTATCAAGTTTTGTATTTTAAGTCAAAGGACAAAAGGAAGTACATGGGGAAAAAATCGTTTGAAAATTTAGATTAAAGATACAAAAGTATTTTCGTTTGTCTTATTAGACACCCAAAATCTAGTAAAATTGTGTTTTTTTCTGAGCAACAACCTACATTTTTTTGTATAGAAGCTCATTTTGAAGCTATAATCCACAGTTCTTGAGGGGTAAGACAATGGACAATATATTGATATACACCCCATTCTGTAGTTTAAAATTATTTGTTAAAAGATTCAGACATTATTAATTTTGAATAAATAAATAAAATTCAATGATGCTCAAAGTTTTTGAGCCTACAAATAAGATAACGTGTTTAAATAAATTTGGGTGCAAGCTAAAATGCATTTAAATGTCCCCTCCCCGCCCTGGCTGTAATCACATATAAATATAAATGCTGTCTATTTATTAACATTTGCATCAGACATTCTTAAAATAGAAAGTAATTTCTTTGTAAATTTTTTTAGTAGCAAAGCAGCTCTATAATTCACATTGTCTGTCCGTCAGTCTGTCCGTCAGTTAGTCAGTCAGTCATCAGTAACGCTATGGAGGAGACGTGATTTTTTCGACTTCTATTGGAGATAGACAGCTGAAATTTTTAGTGAAGATTACTCTGAAATATGCGCATATAATCTATACATTGTTTTGTCCACCTGTCTATTAAATGGGGTGCTAGATCGATTCCTAGATTGTTTTTGTAATTTTCTCAATTCCTGTTCAAGATAAACGGCTGGAATTTTCAGGGATTAAATAAATTCTTACTCTACATATTTTCATCCAGTTTTATTAAGATGCCTTTATTGGATGGGGTGCTAGATCGATTCCTAGATTTTTAGATTTTCATAATTTTTTCGATCCCTATACAAGATAGAAAAAAATACTGAAATTTTTAGGGATTGAATAAGTTTAAACTCTACATATTCCCTTCAAGTTTTATTACGATACCCTTATTGGTTGGGGTGCTATATCGATTCCTAGTTTTTCAAGTTTTTGTAATTTTCTCAACTCCTGTTCAAGATAAATGATTGGAATTTTTAGTGATTAATTAAGTCAACATTCTTCATATTTTGACTAAGTTTTATTAAGATTAACTGTTGGTTATGGTGCTAAATCGAATTTTAGATTTTAACGCTTTTTTTCTTATTAGCTAAAAAAAGACCATTATACAATTTTCAAATGTTTCGTGATTTTTATTATTGAAGTTTTTTTATAACATACTCTATAGATCATTTTTTCCAGATGTCTATTGATAATTTTTTAACTTCGCTACTTCTGGATGTTGTCATCCTTGTTTATCTATGGATTGCTTGGAACACACAAAATAATTTCTTATTGACCGCAGTTAGACAATTAAAAAACCATATTTTAGCAAATTATGCATCAGCCACATGTACATCAGTCTCCCTAATTCTTTGTTTGTAATGTTTAAATTTTAGTTTTTACACCTTTTTTGGTTTTAAATACTTTCTAATGCCAGAGTAGTTGGATGTCTCAATTGAATGGCAGACACCCAAGAAACCAAAAAAGTAAGGAAACTTTGAAAGTACATAAGCAAATAACCCCTAAAATGTACTGGTTTTAAAAGTTGAATAAATATTGGGTTTCAAAATGTCCTTGCTTTGTACATTTTAGTAAATAAAGAACTAAAACATATGTTAGTAAATAATATAAAGATGTTCAAAATATGTGCTGTACAAAATCAGAACATAATTTGAACTCCTATCCTCTTTAAGTATACCTTAATATTAGTTTTGTTTCGAAGTTTTTAGATTAACATTTTACTAAATGTTTAGGGACCAATCTACAAATAATCTTATTAAAAAAAGGAAATATTCGCCTTTCTAAGCGCCTTGAATTGAAATTCAATAAAGAAATTATAACAGAATATGTCAGATTATATACAGTTAATTTGAAAGAAATTTTGATCTATCCACGTTTGTTGTAATAATTAGATGTGAATTTCACATTTTTTTTTGGCAAGGAAATGTTTCTGAAGATATATTGTAACCACCCACTTTCCTTCTTTACATATTTGTACTATCCTTATGTAAAAGTAACAGGATGTCTATAAATCTTTGTATCTTTATGTAGCTTAAGATTCCCTTAACTCTCAGCCAAGTTTTACTATAATTAGGGTCGGTCCGTACCTTCCTACGTTGGCTCTTTTCGTTATTTTATGCATGTTAAAATTGTCCTATCATTTTTAAACTTTGCATATTGATTACTCTAGTAGAAAGTGTAACAACTCTATAATCGTTACCAGAATGACTATACGTCCATTTTAAACATGCTGATTTTTTACTTTTTTAACAACAAATTTTTATGTGATAAAATCATCTGATTTTTGATATACTGATTCCTAGGACAACAAATTACAATGTTATAATCGAACTGTCTCTATAATCAAGTCCTAAAAATGTAAGTATGTCCTTAAACAATTTCCTATATTTATTCAGTTCTGACACTCTACTACAAGTGTTAATGTTCGCTTGTCCTACCGTTTCTGAGCTTGTTTAAACTAAAATCGCAAGTGGATTTTCAATTTACCAGCCCCACGCTCATTCCCCCGGGGCCTTCTTTCACGTAAAAATAGTGCATACAAATGAAAACTTTATAAAAAAACATAAAAAATAATTTTTAAAAATCTAGGAATCATTATCTACATATAAATAAAAGTTTTTAACGTGAAATTGTCTGACAAGAGTTATCATTAAATGATTTTTACTTTCCCATAAATATTGAAGGACACCAATGACTTGGTACTAACTACATATTTTTGTACAATAATACAAAATTTTTGTCAAAGACAAGGATGACAACATCCATAAGTGACAAGAATTAGTAAGAACAACAGACAAAGTGAGTTATAAAGCAGATGTTCAGTGGTCAAAACTTGGCATGTAAAGTAGAAAATCACTAAATATTATTTAATAAATTTATATGCCTTTGAGGTGATACATTGATTAGTATAAATATCATTACTCCTCGAGTAGATTAAAATCATTTGTGGAAAAGTTTTAAAAAGTCTTTCAGACAACGCATGAGGGAACGTGTTTATTAAACTTAAAGCACCAGAGCTGGATCTTTAAACCATTTCAAATTTTCAATGGTGCGCCAAATCTGGGTGCGCCGAATTTCCACCAATGAGAGCACAGCATTTTACGAAATGCCGCGCTGTGATTGGCTGAAATTGGGCGCTCCCCGATTTTGCTATACTATACTTGCTTATTCAAAGCACAGATAAAAAAAATATTAGAGGTCTACCGAATTTTTCAATAGGTCAACCTAAAAATGCAAGACATTACCTTTACCATTACCTCGTAAGGGTGGGATTCTCCTTCGATTTTAAGTGATCATCCAGAGCATCATACGCGTGTAATGGGATGTGATACTCTAACACCCAAGGATATTAGGTTAAGTAACATCCACCAGACAACCAACATTTAGATTGCACAACCTTTGTCTGAGAAGTCCTAACTGTGCATGGTAGTGAGTTGCGCCTGTTTAGGAGCCAAGGCCCTCTTACTCTTACTATTTATGTCGTGCACCTGACATAGCAACAGTAAGAACCATTTTTAACGTCTAAGTTATGACGCGGTGTCGGCCCGAGATTAAATTAAAAACTAAAAATCGTTGAAAATTTCAATGACAAGAATTAGGAATTTAATTACTTGAAAACATTTCAATAATTACACTATCTTCATGTTTTAACAGCATAAGAATTGAAGCAATTAATGCATGTTATACTCTTCTATATAATGAAAACTAATGCAAACATTTTTTTTGCACTGAAGCTTACCTACAAAACTTGTTACTTTAAAGTTTGCACCCAATAGTTTGCAATTTTGTAATGTTATACAGAGCTTTAATGCAATTTACTTTCAACACATTAGTTAGGCAGAAATTCAATAATACAAACTTTTATATATTGAATCATGTTCAAAGTTTATAAAGGATTTACAATATTATTGTGAAATTTTTTATTGCAAATTTGCAATACAGTTTTCAAAAATTTCATGACAAGAAAAGAAGAAAAACACTTTCCGAGACATTTCTTCGGGATTAAAGCCATTGAGCCACGATGAAGAAAAAACATGTATCGCATTAAAGAAATTTATCCCTATCTTATCCCTGTGTGTTTTTGGTTTTTGATTTGGTATAAGAATTATCCCTGAATAGAATGGCAGCTCCAACAGCTATAGCCGCTGCGGTCGCCAATAATGCGGTGTTCTGATTCACTCCCTGAAATAAATTATATTAATAAAATTTCTAGAATGGCTACAAAACCGATTAATATCCGCTGGATTAGAACCGGTTGTTATCCAAAATGAAAAATCATGTATAGAATATTATTAAAGACAATTTTCCACGAACATCAAAAATATTAATCTTATTATTTTTCAATTTGATATCCGCGGAAAGCTGTCTATAATAAGATGCGAATAATAACTATTTTAAGGTGACTGTATACTTAAGGAGACGTCATCTAAAGAGTCCGAGTCTTACAGAAGAATGAACTTTCCTTCAAAGTGTCTTGCGAGCATAGAATTTATCTCCCCCACTTTAGTTTGAAATAGTAGTAGTATGTTTTTTTTCTTCTATTTTTATGCCTAACCCCTGTTGGGCTATTCTGGACCTGAAGTAACCTAATTTAACATAACCTTGCGTAAAACACAAATGCACGAAAAACTTAAACTACTATTATTATCAACTAATTTAAGTGCGCGATAGGCACTTTGGAGGGAAACCGCTAAATAAATTAATTACTAATAAGTAGCATGATTAACATCTGGTTTAAAAGCTTGATATTTCTAAAGCTATTCTTTAGCTAACGCCTCCTCAACTTTATATTAAAAAAATATTTTATACTTTATAGTGCTTGTAATTATACATATATTTGTCATATTAAGAACTAACAATAAATTTAGAAAATAAAAAAGAAAATTATTTTTGCTTAGAGTAGAAAAAAATATTAAATTGTATTAGAAACCATATAATTCTAACTATTGTTAGTGCTTTTAATAAAAACTAAGCATGCAAATATTACATAACGAAGGAAAATTATTTGGATTTCCATCGAAAACATTACATTCTAAAGAAACCTTCGCAGTTATAGGTAGAATTTATCTCAAAATGGCCCCTTGAGACTCTCCATTACCTATTTCTTTTGCCTTTTTTAAAACCAGCATTGAGTGCGGTCCAACGCTAAATATAAGGAAAGCCTAGAGGTTATAGAAAAAGACACTGTATTGAAAAGATATAGATATTTTTTGCTTCAAAACCTTATAAAAAGTTGCAAAATTTTGCAAATATTAAAGCAAAACTAGGCTTTATAGAACACGCTTGGCGAGCTATAATTTTTCTTTAAGACAAAAAATAACTTTAATTTCATAATTAGTTTGAAAACAACTATCTTAACCTTTTATTTAAAAAAATACTTCTCAATTTACTAAGGCTCTGAAGCCGCTCAATAGACGATTGTAAGTCTGAGTGAAATCGTTCAATTTTAAAATTCAGCTGTATGTCTAAACCTATTTCTAAGCAGGCAATTTATCTTTTCTAAATTTCTTTTTTTTTGCACATAAGCAGGTTTAAATTGGAGCCTTATGCGCGGCTGAAGCGCGGCTGCCAAGCCCCGCCAATTTACTATGTGAAATTAAATGATATTTGAATGTTGAAAGGTCCTGTGCCAAAATGATTTATCATGGAAAAATTTCCCAGATTATTTTCCAATATTAGAAATTTGAAATTTAATCAATAAGTTGTTTTTTTGTAACTGTAAAATCATACATTATTAAATCAATATATTTGTTTGTGAATTCGGCTTGAACCAATTTTAAAGAAAAAGCTTAAATTAACTTTTCTTGGACTAAAACCAGCTAAAGCATTTTTGTTCAATTTCTATTTAAGTCTTGAACGAATGGATGTAGAATATAATAAGTGGATATTATGACAGGGGAAAATTACCCCTTGTGTATATATTGGTCAGTTTGTTCATCCCGATGTAGGGGAGGAGATGGGGTAAAGTGGGTAAAGGGAGGGGTTAATTATTTTAGCCAAGTGCATGTTTCACTTTATTAATGAACATGATAATCTGGTGTAAGATCCAAGTAAAAATTAATCCATTCTTGGACGTTTCTTTGATTTGACTTTTACTTTTAAGAAGGCGCGATATTGGTCCAGGATAAGTTAGTAATATTTAGGCCAATAAATAAAATTTCATTTTAGCAACCTAAATTGACAATAACTTTTCCCCTGTTATAATATCCATGCAGATCCTACACCCATTGGTTGGTAAGTGTTCGAATATGGCATATCTGTCTTTTTTACCAAGCCACATTTCATTCCAAACATCCACTATATAATAATTTAAAAAGAGGTTTAAAAGAAAGATTTACTTCACAAGAAAAGCAAATTTAAATATTTTTTTGTTGTAGATTAAAAGATTAAGTTGTCAATAAATTTTTTAGTGTCCCTTAATTTTAATCAAATTAAGTGAAACTTAGATTAAGAACATACTATTAATTCATCTACAAGCGTTCAATTGTTTTTGCGTTCCGCTTCTTTTTTATATTAGCACAGCGTGTGAGCTTATTTATCTTGTTGGCAAATCTTGACAAGTACAGCGCTATGGACCAGGGTTCTAAAGGGATAAGATAATGGAAATTGATGTAAATCCCCATGGATGATTTACAAAATTACACTTTCTTTAGATGATTGACAATGATTGACTAAACCAACCAATCAAAACTTAACAAAAGTTTTCAAGCCAATGAATAAGAAAATGTCCCCTTCCTCCTTGGCTTTGGACGCGAATTTCTCTCATAAAACCGCAATCTCGTTTTCTATCGACCCCTTTGGCTCCAAAACTTTACGCGCAAGCGTTTTGGAATTATAACAGATTTTGTAATAGGCAATATTTTAAAATCAACTATTAAATAATAACCTATTAAATTAAATTGCATGCTTAACACCTTATACAATGGTTTTGTTTTAATTAAGAAGGTAACTTGAATAAATAAGTCAAATAATTTGCAAACAGACAGTTGATTCTAGAACTCTGATAAATAAACCCTTTGGTTTGCTTGGAATTTAATTAGAAGATAAAAGATTTTTAAGGTTTTTGACAAAAAAGACATTATTGTTCTGTGTCGTTTATATAGTTTTGCTGTCAATTTTCCTACATTTTGACAAGCGACATTGAAATAATTGACTGTATAAATGACACTAAAAACAAGCATTAACCTAATATTGAATTTGAACAAAAACACACTCATTTAATGACAAAAAAATCAAATTAACCAATTTTTTTTTTAAATGACAACACTTAAGTTTTTATATTTTTCTTACTTAAGTAACTTTAGTTATTTTACAATAGGGGTCAATCTAGTACATTTTCTTTTCATAAATATGATTAATACTCATAAACAAATAGATCCATACGAAGCTGTACTGAAAAAATGAGACCCTAAAACACAAAAAATAAATGTGCTATCATGTTTTTATTCTTGATTGTATGAACACTTGTTAGGAATTTTTAAATGTAACTGTACCACTAATAAATGAAGGTCTCAAGCCTATATATAGATACAATAACTTTCACTTAAGGGTAGCGTGGCCACTACTGGATTAGGTTTGTACTTCGCTTAGATTTAAAGTTAATTATTGAACATTGTGTTTTTATTGGGCATGTATAAAAATCCTTAAGTTTTAGCAGGTAGTTTTTAAAAGCCTTTGATAGTATTTTTATGATTTAAGATACTAGAAATACTTTTAAAATAAACCCTTTCGAATACTTTTTTAAATAGCTTAAGAAAAAAAGAAAATTATCCTAATATATTTTTTAAAACAAATAAACATATGAATGACTAGAA
>LS049554.1:0-10517 GCA_900241095.1 Acartia tonsa | reverse complement strand
AGGAATAAGGTATAACCAACAAGCAAAATAAATATAAAATAATATTTGGGGGGCAAATGGAGAGGTCGTCAATTTTATGATGTGTTGCCACCCAACGACAGCTGAAAAACATGTATGGGTTTTGTGATTTTTTCCCGAATTAATTTTGTTATTGGTAGAAGCTGAGTATGACTTGACACACTGTCTCATGAGAGCTCCTCATTATTACCTCACCCTCTCCGATTTTAAGTATGGCAGGTGTCCCAGATTAAGTCACCATAATGAATGACACTCTCATCAGAGGAGCCTGGGATTAGGGGATGTGTTGGTATTATACACTTGATTACTAGGCATCAAAACTACCTAACAATCTCCCATCTAACAAAACTAAGGGAGGTTGCGTAAAAGAATGGAGAATTTGAGACAACATGTTGTGATAGCAACAAGAGTGTGTTTGAACTCGGATTCTCATCACCGAAACTCAGTGTGTTACCTCAGAGCTATGGTGCCCCCTTGCAAAGAAGCAAGAAGATAAAGGATAAGAGTTGCACTGGTTTCTCAGGGCCTTCCCACTAAGCAACAACTTACCCTGTCTGGAACTTGACAAGACAATATGGCAAACCCCAGACTCATTTCTTTGTTAAGCCCAGGAGTTAGGTTTCCTTTGCATTACAAATTGATATGAAGGAAAATGTAAGATCTAGGAAACCACAATTCCAAGGCTAACCCAAGAAATATAATAGAATTTTGCCCATTGTCCAAAAGACCTAAAACAGCCTAGAATAAAAGTTTAAGTTTGTAAATTGGCTTAGGTTGATTTAAGGAACCTTTAATTAAAAATCCTTCCTTTCTAAACTTTTAATTCGTTATCCAATTCAAAGGCAAAATATAATTATTTTTTGAGTATAAAATACTCTAATAATCTAATTTGCATTTAAAATTGGTTTAATCTAGATTATCAAGTGGGTTTCCCAAATACATCTTTAAATATGGAGATTTTTCAATCAAATACACCAGTTAAATTTGTAAGATCATTTGTAAGTTTATTTTAAAAATTAGTTTATTAGGTTTAAAATTTAAAATTTGATTTTTTAACTTCTAAAATTAGTAAAAAAGGTGAACCATTTTTTTTTTGTAAATTGAGCCAAAATCTACTTTCTTTGCAAAAAATACACATAATTATTACAGGATTATATACATTTTTTGATGATGTATGATGTCATCCACAAGTTGGACTGGTGTTGTAACTTTAAGAATTCACTTTTCCACCTTTTCAGATGTGGGCTGTTGGCATGTGTCATACTATTTCACATACAGTTGGGCTGAAAGGGGGAGTAGAGTCCAAATTTTGGCTTGTGAAATGTCAAAAATTTACCTTAAACCTCAAAAACAACAAATTTTTTGGGGTTATTGTACTTACCCCCTCCCCTCTGAAAATTAATCTGCAGATTTTGTGAAGCCACTAATTATTTCATGTAGTATTAATGTAGAATTTAAATATTTACAGAATGCATGCAAAGATTATCTTAGTGTTGATAAGCATCAAAATGACTGCTTTGTTGGCAGTTCCACAAAGCCTACAGTCAATTCTATTTGAACAGGGGATTGAGCCTGCAGTTGGAGTCACAATTGACGAATTGAATGATTACCCTACTGATGATTCATTAGAAGTAGTAACTGAATATCCCTGGGATGATAATGATTATCTCTTTAATGATACATATTATCACACGTATGATCACTTCTATGGATATTTCTTCAATTTTTCTTATTTTGACAATTATCCTGATTATGCAATTGATTTTAATTACACTGACTATATTGATTATGATTTTAATAACACTGACTACGTTGACTTAGGATTTAATTACCATGATTATACTTTTGACTATGGTTTCAATGACACTGACTATTACAATTATGGAGATTCCTGTTATGATGAGAACAGGTAAAAGTTTTAATATATATGGCTATATTTGATACAAACTGAGATATTGCATAGAAATAGCAAAAGAATAAAAAAAAATTAAAAATGGGAGAGAGCCTACTCCCATGAATTTTTTTTTTTTCGTTTTAAATCTAAAATAAAAAAATTGGTTATCAAATGCACCCCCCCCCCTCTCAAGTACCCCTCAAATTTTGAAACTTCAATCATGCAAACATTCTTACTTGAATATAAAAATACTCCTTATTTAGTGAATGTGCCTGGTGGGCTGAAATTGGTGAATGCACCGTGAACCCCAGGTACATGTTGATCAGTTGTGCCCAGTCTTGTAAATCCTGTGGCACTAAATATGTAGATATACCACCAGTTAAGCAAGATTGTCTTGACAAGAGCAGGTAAAGTTTAATATATAATACATAAGTAATACAATGTTTGTATGTCCATCTGTCCGAGGCTTAAGTAATCAGTGAACCTTATTTCAGATTGCTAATCCAGTAGGAGGGAAGGGGTTGAGTTTTAGCAAGCTACAAGTATCACTTTGAAAATCTGGTGCAACATCAAAGGAATGATGTATTGATTTCTGCTATTGTACGATTTTATGCAAGATAAGCAACTGATTTATGTAATGCTTCCTATGACAATAAGCAAAATAGTATCTTGGGTTTTATCTAAGCAGCAGTCAATGAGAGTAAAATTTGAATAATTTAACCATAAGGAGTTTTTAACACTTAAAGTTAGGAGAACTTTACTTTACAGATTTGAAATGGATCTTGATTTAATAAATCAAGCCATTTTGCAAATGCTTAAAATTAGAAGTCTTAGTGAAATAAAAGTTGTGGCAAATATAGGTGTTAAATAATCAAAATGTACACAATGGTCATTATTGTTTAAATTGTTTGTCACTTTCTTGTTTAGTAAATGTGAAGAATGGGCTGGACAAGGAAAATGTGGATCCAACTACATGAAGTTCTTCTGTCCAGCTGTTTGTCAAGAAGACTGTATAGTAGACGAATAAAAAATATCATTTCTTAAAGCAGCTTATAGTGCCTAAAAAATGACGTCATACAATACAAATGATCATTGATAGGCCAGTAAAAGTTTTACCATTGGTAAAATGTATTTTAATTGTTTATTAAGCACTATAAATTGTTCCTAAATATCTACAATAAATGATGCTTTGAATCAATAAAACATTTATAACAGTAATTTTATCTTATTAAAGGCGAAGCATTTGCATAATTAGGGTCGGTTGGTCCGTCGATTTCAAACTTTATATGGTGATTCCCATTACAGTTATGTACAATTTAGGAAGCGTAGAAACTCTATAACCTTTATCATAAACCTTTTTTTGTGTGATATAATATTCCTAATTAACTGGTTTTTGGAATGATGATTCCTAGGACAGCAAGGTCCAACATTATTAGCGAACCATCTTTATAATCAAATCCTCATACAGTATCCGGTATTTATGCAATTTTGCATAAATTTATACTCAATTTTGTTTAGACTTACAAATTAATGTTCTGCTAATTGAGTAATGAGTACTGACAAGGTCTGACACTTTAAAAGGGTTATTGTTTGTTTGTCCTTCCTTCTTATTTTATAGCTTTGCTTTTATGGATATTTAGTGTCTCCAACCCAATGTTGAGCACACATAGAGCTGGTTCCCCCTCTATTCGTTTACTTTAATGAGCTATTAAGGCTATTCAACACTTACACTTTTCTGTGATATCAATGACAACTGTTTCAATGTTAACAAGATTTTCCAGTGGAATTTCATCTGTTTTCCAACCTAGATAAATATATAAATAACAAAGATGACAACATACATATGTAGCGAAGAACTAAAATTCATGGAAGGACAAACAGACAAAAGGAATAATAAAGAAGAGGTTTAGTTGATAAATATACAATAATTCAAGGAAATCACGAAAGATTACTGAAATAATTACAACAATTATTTTTAATGTCTTTTTATGCATGACGTGCAAACTGACAGACAAAGTAAATTATACACTTAAAATTTGAGCCGTCTTTCTTTAATAACAGCTTGAGAAAATCACATTTCCCACATAGCGTTGCGAGCAGACTTACGGATGAACTTACAAGGTGAACTATAGAGTAGCTTCGCTTCTAAAAACAAGCAAACGAAAATTTGGCACGATTTTAAATACTTTCTTGCCCTTCTTTTACAGCCTAAATTCACAAAACGGGTATAAAAAATTTTAGGCAAATAAACCAAGTGTTATAAAGTGATAGAACAATCAAAGATAAGTTAATCAAATTAAAAAAATAGTTCCCAAAGTTTTAAAGTAACGTTTTCTTATTCGTTGGCTTAACGACTTTGGGGACCTTTATTGAATTTTAATTGATTGGTGTACAATAATTTCATCCACATATTGTAATTTAAAAAAGGGATGATTTTGTGTATCATCATTAGGCATTTACATTATATTATCGTTCGTTTTCTTTCCCTTTAGATCCCTAAGTTTAGCTACAATAAAAAGTACTTGCCGTTTTCATTGAAATGATATGGGGCGTCGATATGAGTGCCCACATGTTCGCTCATGCTGATGTTAAAATGGGATATGAAACAACCAAAAGGATTCTTCTTGTCTTGGCTTACTTCTTCCAATCTAAAAACAAGTATATCATTATACAAAAGTGTATATCAGTCTAAAATAAATAACCCATGATGTATTAATGCTTATTTGAAAGTAACCGGGTGTCTGTATGTATGTTTGTCTTTGTAGAAAGATCTCACTAACCCTTGGACCAATATGGTTCTCTTTTACATTGAAACTTCTTATAGATTTAGGAAAGGTTTATTACTATTTGGGGTAACTTAACCCTTCTATGAGAAATTGGAAATTGCTACTAGGGCAAACATCTCCCCCACCCCCAAAAAAAAATGGGGTTGTTTTTTCCTCTAGGTTAAATAAGAATTGGTAAACCCCGCAAGGTTAAAGCTATAAAAAGGTTGGGTGCGTTTTTTAAAAATTAAAAGCTACGAGGAAGATACTTACTTGAAAAAATTGCTCTAAAATTAATAAACAGTTATTGATTGATTTTAATAGCAAAGCTTCTCTCTTTGTCTGTCCCACGAAAAGCTATGGCGGCTGGACTATAAGACAGACTTTTGATTTGTTTTGTCAATCATGCTACAACATATATTTGTTTATTTATTGATATGTAAAGATTTCGTATCAAAATTCTTAAAACCTCCGTCTATCCCTCCGTGATATGCTTCGAACTACAAGGAAAAACAAGAATGACTATATCCATAAAAGCGAAAATACAAAAAATTTGTTGACAAAAAAGTAAAAAACAGCATGTTTTAATTCGACGTACGGACTTTCTTTTAACGATTAAAGAGTTGCTACGCTTCCTAAATCTTACAATTGCTAAATAATCATCAAGCAAAATTTAAAATCGATTGGTCAATTCTAACATGTTTAAAGTAACAAAAAGAGTAAACCGTTACGGACGGATGGACAAATTATTGACCATAATTATATAAAAGTTTCGCTTTAAAAAAAAAGGGGGAAAAAATTCTGTCATTTTAAGAATCAATACTATTTTTAGAAATATGAATAAAAATATCAGTTTTATTTAACTTTTTCCTGCGAAAATTTATAAAAATAAACAATATTTTATTGGTAATTTACATTAATTTTATTTATAATATATTTACTTTAGTTTAATAGAATCAAAATATTGAGAGAAAAAAAAACAGAATAACAAATATAACAAGAACGAAAAAAGGTTTTCCTATGACATATAAAAACTATATTGGCAATGATCGATATAAAATTTCAGGTGTTAAAGTCGATTGTATGTCATTGGTAAAAAAAAGGCTGACATAATATCGTCGATCCTAGCGATGACATTATAACTACATTTTCTAGTGGTTAAAGATTAAACATATTTTAATGAATCTTAACAGAGGTCCCGTGATGGTAAATGTCTATTTAATTTTTATATTTAAGTCTTGGAATGGATTTTGGCTATTTTTGCCCACTTTCTAAACCCTCAAAAATAGAGCCCTTTGATGCTTGAAGCGCATAGATAGCCTTTGAGGGGATGATATACCATGAGAACTTGTTTTAGTGTGTGTCTGAACCAAATTTTGCTAAATTCTTTGCATGATTATATGGTCACAATAATAAACCCTTTAAGTGCACGACCTTTGTCTGGAATTCCTAACTGTGCATGGTAATGTGTTGCCCCTGTTTTGAGCCAAGGTATTCCCACTACTCAACTTTATGCCGCGTACATGACATAGCAGTAGAAGGAACCAATTTGATTATGAAGCGGTGTTGGGCCGAGATTCGAACCTATCACCTTCCTGGCAACGAGGGGATGCGCTACACGTGTTGCGCCACAGCGTCGTAGGTCTCGCTAGGGGTGCATACTACATAAAGAGCAAACACAGAAAATATAGAAAAGCTGTGCTTTTATTATCAAAACAATAACAGAAAATAAATAAAAATAAACTAAAGATGTGAAAGGCACCTATGAAAACTATTATATAGAATAAGAATTAAGATTTCCAAGAATAAGAAATCATCAAGAAAGAGAGAATTAGAATCATATAATTTAGCAAAAAAAGGTTTCATCATATTTTAGTAGTGTGGCTGTTGCATCGGAACCGCTGGACCGGTAGGGCTTATCTTTGTAATGTAGCTTTTCATAGATCCTGGGAAGATTATAACTATTTTGGGAAAAGGTACCACCACCCTCCCATGAGAAATCATCCCTAGAAAAAATGGAAGATGATTAAAGTCCCTCCACAGATTATTACGTCACACGATAGAATAACCAATGAGAGGCCAGCATAAATTTTACCGTTGGTCAATTACAGTATATACTAGCCTCTCATTGGCTATTCTATCGTATGGCGTCATAATCTGTGGAAGGACTTTAATCATCTTTGAAAAAATGACCCCCCATTTTTTTAAATCTATAAATAAAAGATGGGGGTTAACTTCTACAATTTGTTGGCTTCCAAAGACCTAAGGCCCTACAAAAGATGGATTAATTTTAAGATTTTTTTTATCATTCGTGTAAGTCAAAGTGACAAACACAAAGCTCTATAAAACAATCTTTAAGTGGTAAAAAGATCTTAAAAAGATCTTTGATTTTTCTAAAATAAAATTTTAGCAGTTTTGTAGAATGAAAATTATAATCATTTTATCATTTATCCCCCACTCACATTAGAAAAATTGGATAATTTTTGTACGTTTAAAAACGAAAACCCTTTTTTCATATTCAGTGAAGTAATAACCAGCTAAGGCAATTTTAGGTAATACAACTACTATAGAAATACCTAGGAAGAGAATGAGGTAATATTTTCCAATGTTTTCATTGAAAAAAATTATCTAACTGAAAAATATTATAAAAATAAAAATCTTCGAACTGAAAAACACTGATAAAAAAAATCCCCCTATGAAAACATCCAATAATGTTTACGATAATCTTTCTAATGCTCATTGTAAAAATACCGATTAATTAAAATTTCTCCAACAGCCAAATTTTAATCACAAAATATGCTCTTACAGTTAAATGTCAAATAAAATTATAAACACAATGCTTTTTCTCCAAGGACACAATGATAAAATATATATTTTTCTAATTTTTTGAATAATATTTAACAAAGGGCCTCTATCAAAGGCTTCTTTTAAATCAAAGTAATGCTTTGATTTTTAACTTTTTAAATTCTTAGCAGTCAATGATAATTCTGTATATTCTGCTATAACGGTGCTTACTCTAAACGTTCCTATAGAGCACTTAAAACCCCTACCCATAAAATTATAAAATGATTTAGAATAAGTGGCGGAGCTATCTAAAACCCTAAATTTATTGTATTTCAAATAAAATCTTAAATGCGTTCTTTGGTTTCTAAATCTAAAAAGCTTAAGGTTTCTACATAATTCTAGAGCATTATATATTTTTAGAACTTTAATCTAATCTATTTCTTTAATTTCATAAAAAGATACCTTTCAAATATCTCTTCATATAAGTATATTTTATCCAATGTATGTATAATAAGACATATAATAATTTTTAATTTGATAATAGTCTTAAGTTCTAAAATTATAAAAATGGATATATAATATACGTTATTATTGTTTGCAATTTAGGTTGCAATATCCCCTCGCATTTATTGGTCGGGCCGTTTATCCAGTAGGAGGGGAGGGACGAGGTAAAGGAGGAGAACGGAGGAAATCGTTATTTTAGCCTGCTTCAGAGTTCACTTTAAATAGAACATAAAAATATGGTGTAAGATCCAAGTAATAATAAATCCATAGGTAGTTATAAAACAAGTAAAAAAAGTGTATCAAAAAACGATTTTAAGTCAATTTGTTTTATATAAGTCCATATGATAAGTGAACTTTAATGTATTCTAATTTCTGTTTAACACCCTGACAAATAGAACCCATACATATTGAAGTAAATCAACTTTAATTGTCCTAATTCTTTGATCATAGATTTTATATAATATATAATAATATACAATATATAATCTATTGCAGTGTTTTTAAAAATGTAGCTTTTCTATAATTAGGGTTGGTCCGTCTGTCTGTAGTGGTTAGCTTTTATCGTTAATTTAGGCATGTTAGAATTGTCCTACCGATTTCCAACTGGGCATGGTGATTCCTGCAGTAGTTAGGTACAATTTAGAAAGCAAAGAAACTCTATAATCGTTACCAGATTGTCCGTACATCCATTTGAAACTTGTTCATTTTTAACCTTTTTGACAACAATTTTTTATTGAATATAGTCATCCTATTCTTCTGATTTTTGGAATATTGATTCCTATTACATCAAGGTACAATGTTATAAGCGAAACATCTCTAAAATCCAGTCCTAAAAATGTAAGTATATCATTAAATAGTATCCTGTATTTTAGTAGTTTTGTAACAAATTGAGACTTATACATTATATTTTGACAATCTGCAAGTGTTAAATATTCTTTTGAACAACAGTTTCAGAGCTTTGATTTTATGGATGTTGTAATCCTTGTTACTCTTAAAGTTTATCACAAAAAGAAACCATTAAAAACGATAAAAAGCCATTATTAGATATCAAAGAGGCCCCAAAACCCTTCCTCTCTTTATTATAAAAAAATCCATTTAATACCAAACTTCATTCTTAGTTTAAACATCAATATCATAGATTATTAATTTTAGGGATCTTAAGGGATAAGACAAGGGTAGAACTCGTTAAATTTAAATACACCCATATACGTCTAAGGTGGTGGGTAAAATGCCCCCCGGATAAAAAGCTTGGACGTCTCTGAGTACATTACTAATAATTATGAACTAAATTATCTCTACTGTAGATAAAGTTTGGACCCTGCTATTTTGAAACAATTAGTCAAAATTTAAAGTTTCTAAGCCAACGAATAAAATTTATAAAACTTTTTATATCAGTCTTACCTTACAGGGATCTAAAGGGATAAGAAAAAGACCGGTAAATTTAGTGTATCCCCAATGTTGATACACAAAATTACCCCTTTTTAGATTACTAGTGGCAGGAACGTTTGGACACACAACTTAATGAAACAACCAATCAAAATTCAATAAAAGTCCCCTAAGTTGTTAAGCCAAAGAATAAGTTAATATAAAACATTGGGGACTAGTGTAATAAACAGTCCAATCACCAATGACCCCTCACACCCTGCTTACCTTATCTGTTTCAGCCAAAGGATAAGTTAAATCCACCAACATTTTATCTGAAATTAGAATTTACATTTTAAGGTTTTGTTTCATAGAAGAAAAAAAAGTAATTAACAAGAACAACAATATAAAAAAAAAGAATTTCTATGATAACCAGTAGCCTTAATACATAAAATTATATGAAACTTATACTTAAAATAATAATAAAATAAGTATTAACATACACCATATTTGGATTTTCCATAATAAAGTGTAATACGTAGCGCAGTGGGCTAACATAACGATCCCCTCCCACATTTTTCTTTACATTATCGCCTTCCCTCCTCCCGGATGAACGAACTGACCAATAAATGACAGGTTTTTTAATATTTTAAATAATTTTTTATTTTAATAGCGGAAAGCTGTCTATGATACGATGCGATAAATAACCATTGTTGCACAGATACGCTTTTTCCTTACCGACATACAGACCTTAGCTTAAGACAATCATAATTCTAAATTTTAAGTGCGTATTTTCTTAAATTAATCCCCTAATGAAAAGAAAAAAAACTTTATATAATTTGACACATTTATATAAAACATAAATCTAGAATTCATCAATAAATCAAATATGAAATAATGCTTATTTTAAAATTCAAATATCTGGTTTTATCAGATAGGGAGGGGATATTGGACTGTAAATTTAATAAACCCCAAATGTTTTTTTATAAAAATTTTTCTCGTATTAATTCGAATCCGGTGGATAGGAACCTGTTCTCATCCATACGAAAAAACTATGTCTAGCATCGTATTAAATATATCCAGTTTTCTACGAATATAGAAATGTACAATCATAAGATTAAAACCAGTTTTTTTAGCCGGTGCCTTTGGCACCTCGGGGCTAAAAAAACTAGTTTTAATCTTATAATTGT
>LS049526.1:18512-28833 GCA_900241095.1 Acartia tonsa | reverse complement strand
AATTATACAAAAAACGAATTTTATAAAAAAAATCCTTAAAATTTGATGCAGATTTCAAATCTCCCTCTAACATTAAAATTCCTTTCAACTTATATATCCTATTATATACCAAAGGACATACCCTAGCTATAGAGTAGCTATGCTACAAACAATCATTTATTATAATGAATACATGGATATTTTGATAGGGGAAAAATTGTCGTCTATGTAGATTGCTATTTCCCCTGTCCTTTATTTGTCAGTTCGTTTATCGAGTAAGATGGGAGGGATGGATAAGGGGTCAGCTACAAGTTTCACTTTATTAGAGTACATGAAAATCTGGTGTAAGATGAGAGTAATAATAAATCCATTTACAATATTATCAGGGAACCTGTAAGCTTCCTATCTACAACCTACTGTCTCGTATCACTGGTCACTTTCCTGTCTGCGTATGCCACTGGTCTTATTCTTGACGGTCAAGATGCTCTGGTACCCAATGTTATCAGGTATTAATGTTAATTTCAACAATAGAGAAGGCAAGAGTTTACTTAATCGTTAGCTTACCAAGAATTTTGATTGGTTGGTTCATTAATTGAGTGTCCAAAACGTTTCAACCACTAATTGTAATCTACAGAAGGGGTAATTTTGTGTACCAGTAAAATATGGGAAAAGAGTTATTATTGGACATCAGACCCCTGGGGTCTAACAAAACTGTTTTTAATCTTATGATTTTTCATTTTAAAATCCGCGAAAAGCTGTCTAAAATACGATGTAATTGCATCTATTCAAAATTAATGATCTATGTCAACATAATGATTTTTTTTAGCAAAACCACTTCTGTTCATATAATTTAAAACATATCCGTCACTATTGGACTTTATATCCTTTGCAATACCTGTGAATGTTTTAGATTTGGAATTTTGATGATTCCTGGTGCTTTTCAATCAATGGAAACTTTTTGGCAGGTAAAATTTTAATATGTTTCTTATTAGGTATTATTAAAATATTTAATGGCTCATTTTTTTATCTTCATCAATCCAGCAACTTTGTGTGTTGAATTGGCAATTATATGTGTCATTGCAGAGACGTAATCCTTTAAATTGTTGGTTGATCAGTGAAATTGGAAACGTCTTCCTTTCTTGTTTTTCACCCCCAATGGTTTTACTTGATTCTAAGGGATAAACGCAGGAGTCCCAAACGTCGGAGTGGACAAACGCAGGAGTGTTAAAATATTAATTTAATTAAGTATTTCTATACAGATTAGGTTAGGTGTAGATGTGAATTACAAAAAAGCCCCCCGCAAGGGTTAGTCATATAAAAAAAACTGTAAGATAGTCTAAAATAGGTTAGTTTAGGTCAAGTGTCAACTCCGACATTTGGGACTCCTGCGTTTGTCCTAGGACCGTTTTATTTCCACCTCCCCCCCTGGTGATTCACTGTGCAGTGCACCCCAGTGGTTGATTTTCTGATATAATCCAAATGAATACAGCCACCATAATTTCAATAAGTTAAGGGTGAACATGTAGATATTATTTTGTCATATAAATATTTTTAAAAAAACATCTTTTAGGTTGCTTGTTTGAGTTCCACTGTTGGAATAATTTCATCAAGTATGCAAACCAAAGCAACAGTATAAAAATTTTGATGAAAATATTTAATTTAAATGTCGTATTTTCTGAATTTATTTAATTTTAGTACATGTTATTTTATTTAGGGTTGGGCCGGATATCCGGCCGGATATAAGATATTGAAACTATCCGGCAATTTAATCTTATATATTATAAACAAATTCAATTGTTTATGTAAATTTTATTTAAGAAATATCAAAAAATACTTTTTGACTGCAGCAGCTGTACTTGGCAGCTGCCAGCCTCCGAAGCCGACGGTCAGTGGGTAACCGGCCATAAAATAAAACACCAGATTATGAGAAATTTTTTTTTGCTTTTTAAAATTTGCCGGATATCCGGCAATCTAAATCAGTCGGATATCTGGTATCCGGCTGAATATGTATCCGGCCCGGCCCTAATTTTGTAGTCGAAGAAAACTAGTAGAATTACATTTCAGCGCTGTAACTGTCATCCAAGTTAGGCTACAAATTGGTATTAGAGATCGTTATTAATAAGGGGGAGGGGGGTTAATATGTATCCAAACCATCTATTTTTGCTTATTTCTAAACTAAAGTGAACGTTCCACATGTTTTTAGCCATTAGTTTTTAACAAAATACAATCCATTAGTTTATTTATACTTGATAATTATTTATATAAAAAATAAATGTTAATAGATAATTTATTAAGAATTTTTACATATGTTGATTGAATTCCATTGTTAGTAACATAACTACTCCATAACTAGGGCCGGGTATGCCTGAGGACCTAATAACTTTTTTATTTTCATAAGTTGTTGGGAGGGGTGGGGAGGGTAAAATCGCACACCCCAAAATTTTTACCCACAATGTTAAATTTACATGGGAGGAAAGTTATAACCCTCTAAATTTATTTTGAGTGAGGGGTGGGAAGGGTAAAATCTCACATTATATTGTACGAAATAATTATTTTTAAATTGTGTGTGGGAAGTGGAATCTAACCACGCCCAAAGAATCTTTGTGATAAAGGATATAATTTTGTTATTGCTGCGCTACTAACTGAACTGATTAGTGTAACTGTCAAAGACAACAACAAAATTATAACAAATTTTAAATTCTACCAGGAACATAATTCTTTTTGTCTAGTTCAGGCTCGGATAGAAACATATGTAGACACCTCTCATTCTGTACCAGGGGGTGGGCACATACACTGTTTATAAACACCTAGACATAGGTTAGGTTAGGTTAAGTAAGGGATAGTTCAGATAGAAACATATGTAGACTAGACACCTCTCATTCTGTACCAGGGGATGGGCACATACACTGTTTATAAACACCTAGACATAGTTTAGGATAGGTTAAGTAAGGTATAGTTCAGATAAAAACATATGTAGACACCTCTTATTCTGTACCAGGGGGTGGGCTCATTCACTGTTTATAAACACCTAGACATAGGTTAGGTTAGGTTAAGTAAGGTACATATAGTTCAGATAGAAACATATAGAGACAACTCTCATTCTGTACCAGGTAGTGGGCACATACACTGTTTATTAACACCTAGACATGAGGTTAGTTTAGGTTAAGTTAGGATAGTTCACACAGAAATCAAACAAATTGGGAGGGGAGATTGAATCAGTGATCAATAGGCATACTTTGTGTTAACGCGACAAAAATTAAATTTTACCTCTAAATTTTCTCTTCTTTTTTCTATAAACTCAACTTCAAATATCCCATCGTCTTGGTTTACAAAAGGTATTTGTCTAAAATTAAGGATAGTTTTGTCATTACGTAGAATTGTCTATAATACAATACAATACATGTTTTTTCAGTATTGCTTTGAATCAATTAATCGGTTTTGAAGCCATAATGGAAATCCTGTTGACAATATGAAAAATCAGCGGCTACGCCCCTAGAGGCTTCTAGGGGCTCTTGATGTTGGGGGAGGATGTCAAACTCTTCCCAATTTTCAATTTAGATTTAAAATTGTGTTAATTTTGGAGGAAAGTAGGGTCATTTTTCTAGGGACAATTTCTCTTGTGAGAGAGGTGATAACCTCCAAGAAAATGGGTAGAAACCTTAGACATATGAAAAGCTAAACTGTAAAGGAGAACCATATTGTTTTTAGGGGGTAGCGAGATCCTTCGTTACAGACAGGCACACAGACACAGATTCTCTTATTTTAATATAAAAATTACTAGCGGCATCGCCCCTAGCCTCTACGGGCTTTTTTCCATAAGGGTTTAGGGAAAATTTTATAAAATTTTAATTTATATTATACTTTTTTTTTATATAAAAAAAATAATATATTTAGTGATTAGGGGTATGGGTATTTTTAGCTTCAGACAGAGGGACAGACATCATTCTACTTTGTATTATAGATTGACTTACTTGAAAATAGATTTGCCCGGTAGAGGTGGTAAATATATTTGCACAGATCTCTCCAGCTCATCTCGCAACCACTAAAAAAAGGATGTAGCTGTCTATAGTGCCCTAGCAAAATGGGGATAGATGTCACTGCTTTTGGCTTACCTATTCTATTGACATTAGGAATTACCCTATACCCCATCTCTATTCTAAGGTTTTTTTCCCCTTCCCTTTTCTCTTTCCCTCTACTATGACGTCAATATAATAGGTAGGCCAAAAGCGGTGACATCTATCCCCATTTTCCTAGGGCACTAAACTCAGCTACAACAACAAAGACATATATGCATACTTAATGTATCACTGAATACAATTAAGGGCCGTCATTTTTTTGTCAGGGGACCTCTGGTGAAGGGGAGAGAGCCCTAGGAAGTTTCTTTTGTTACTTTTTTATACATGTCTTTTGGTTTGTGGGATATACAGAAAATAGGATGGCATCCATAAATAATGGCGATGAATAAGAATACGGACAAGGAGATTTAAAAAGCATTTGTTAAAATCAAGAATATTGAAGAGAAAAAAATACGAAACATTTTTTTCATATTTTTTATATTTAACTCTTTTATTATGACTAACAGGCTAAGGGTCAAATCAGAACAACAGGAATTCGAATTTTTATAATATTATCAAAAAAAACTTTAAAAATCGGACAAAATACACCAAAGATTTTAAAAAGTTAATATAAAGTCACTTCGTGCCATAAGGGACAGATGCACGAACATTTGGAATAGCTTCGCTACTAAAAATTAGATAGCTATGAGCTAAGCTAAACATCAGGATAATATACTTACATTTGTGTTATTTATTCTAACAAACAAACAAATATGATAAAAAAATAAATGACAAAACTTTTTTCAAAAAAATTGTAAATTGGTGGGTAATAAGTACTGTACAACCCTATTTATTTTAAGAGGTGTGTGAGTGTGACATATCTTGACACCCCACTTGATTGTAAAAAGCTGGTGTAGAGGGGTTATCCATCATTATTCATTCTGCCAGGGTGGTGGATATTCCCTTACGAACCCCTCTGGATAATATTCTCACCTTAAAATCTGAATATCTTCTACATACACTAACTTCTCGAACTTTGAACACTGGTAGGTTGGTTCGCAAACTAAACATAATCCTTATATAAAAGTAATAGGATGTCTGTTTGTCTGTGTGTTTGTGTCTAGTGTATTTCTGTGTATAGTGATGGATCTCGCTAACCGCTCAACCGATTTGGAGGCCTAAAGGGGCGTAACTGCTGGTATATTTTTTTAGCTGATCAAACGCTTTGTTGAGATCTGAATATATTATAATATTTCTAATAAAACTTTTAGCATATGTACGGAATAATAAAATTGTCAAAAAGAAATAACCTGACTTTATATTCTGTAAACCTTAGCCTTCCCTCTCCTCTAGTAATAGGGTTGGTTACTGTTATCTCCAAATAGTTAGCTATAAAAAAAGAATAATTTAAAGCATAGCTACTCTAATGGATATAGAAAACATGGATATGAAGACAGGGAAATTTTTGTCGTTAATTTAGGTTGCTAAAATAGTCTGCAGATATTTATCAATATGGTTCTCCATGGTCAGTTGAGTGAATTGGGTAAAGTAATAAGATAGTATGGGAGTTTTCATTATGTTAGCCAGCTGGAAAAAAAAAACATTTTATCGGGGTATGCAAGAATCTCTCACAATATCCATGTATTCTATGTATATTCATTCATACTCTATTAGTGACCATGTCTATTCATCTTTCTGAACGTAAATTGTACTAATTCACTCTTTATAAAATAAAACTCTTTTTCTCATTGGTTGATTGTGCAGTTCTTAACTTATGATTGCTCACTCACAAACTTTCTTATTGGCTTAGATTTAAAACTCAATCCTGATTGGTCACAGGCACTGAATTTAAAAACAGCTGTTTCTAATTTCTGTTATATTTATATATATTAAAAGTTATTCATTAAATTGTTCTGTAATTTAAAAATCTTTGCTACTTTTAGACGTAATTGTTCTTGTTAGATTAGAACAAATGAATAACCAAAATAAGTTGGGGAAAAAAAAGACACTTCCATTAAATACCTGGTGGGTTATAGGCCTCATCTAATGTTTGTTTCCGTGGAGATATTCTCTGCAAATATATAAAAGTTATCTGTAGACAGCTTTCTGCGGTTATGAAAATGATAAATTACAAGATTAAAACCAGTTTTGCTAACCCCGAGGAGTCTAAGGCCCGGGCTGATATAACGTGTATTATTTTATGATTATTATTTTAATATTTGTGGAAAATTGTCTGTGATACGATTTTTCAGTATAGCTGATTCTGATTCGAATTGGATTCGAAGCCATGTCTGTCCGTCCGTAACGACAGACAATTGGAGGTTGGAGACAATTTCTCCCCCAAAAAAAAATAAAAAGACGCTTTCCTGCAAGTCGTATTGGTCCAGCGATTAACCGTGTCTTTTAGAACAGACAATAATCATGTAACAGGAGGTTTGTCTGTCTATCTGTCGGTTACAGTTGTACCGATATGGTTTTCCTTAAAGTGAAGCTTCTTACAGTTTACCTTCACACTCCTTATACAAATCGCCCTAGAAAATTATTAATAATTCTCCCTCCCCTAGAATTGACCTTTTTTAACTCATGCCAAAGCTTTCTTGAAAATAGTCAGACATCCCTTTACTTCAACAAATTATTAGATGAAAACTTACACTAGTTGAATCATCCATTTTGCGACTGAAACGAAATCTACAAAAATTAATCTTTCAAAAATCAATGTTTTTAAGGGGTGATGAAAACATATATAGGGGTTCCGTTGACACAATTTGTTACTATGCTCTGAAATAGCAGCATTGAAAATCTCATTAACCCCCATAGCTTTACGGATAAACTGACGCACGGACAATTTAAGTAGATTATAGAGTAGCTTTGTCATTAAAAACTTACTTATATGGAGTATCCAGGCTTTTTTTTATGTATATAAAATATAACAATTTTAAAACTAAAATACGTGTATATATGATCTAAAATACTACAAAAACTAAAAGTTGATATGTGTACATTGAATGTATATGTACTTCTCTATATATTACGAGTCTGCGGTTAATTTTGTAAACTCCTACTTTTTATATGCATAGCATTTCTATAATATTAAATTATGACATTTAAGTTCTGTTTGATAAAAATCCAAATCTATCAATATTTCAATGACATTGTATTATAAAAAGCTTTTTATGGTGCCTATAAAAAATGATGTCTTACTGGCCTACCATTTGTCAATTAAAATGTATACTGGCCTTCCATTGAAAATTTAGTCTGTGCATTGGCCTATCATTGGTCATATGTTTTGTCGTTTTTCCAGTTTTAAGGGTCATGTAAACCTTACCAATTTTGACATTGAGGTAGGTGGAGACACCCATCCACCCCCCTTCTGCACGTTTATGGAAAAATTGCACCCATCCATTGTGATTTTTAATGGGGGGTGGGGAGAGTGTTTGACTCTTCATAAAATAGAAAAAGAAAAGAAGCACTCAATTGATCCAGTGGTTATTAATATCTAATCATATGGCAGACATTAAACATTCTTAATGCATGAAAAATTTGTTCATTTTAATCGTTTTGTCTTCGCTTCAGCTGAGTATTGTCATCCTTGTTATAACAATAATATTTTACATTTTACCATATAAGGAAAAAAATAATATTTAAAAGCGAAGATTATAAAAATTAATGTCGGCTCTTAAGTCCCTACCTTAGTTACGCATAGCTCTTATCATTGATAAAGTATGTTAGAATTGTCCCATCAATTTCAAACTTTGCAAGGTCATTTCTGTTTAATGATTTAAAACGTGTTGTTTTCAATTATCATATTCTTCTGAATTTTGGAAAATTGATTCCTAAGACAAAAAAGTACAATGTTACAAGCTAAGTAACTAAATAATCAAGCCCCAAGAATTTAAGTATGTCTTCAAACAGTATCCTGTATTAAGCAGTTTTTCAATAAATGTTCTTTCTATTTTGTTTAGAATTAAACATCAGATTCTGCTTGACATTCTACAAGTGTTAATGTCCGTTTGTACTATCGTTTCAAAGTTTCGCATTTATGGATGTTGTCATGCATTTCTTTTATTTCTCTATAGGTACAATGTTATATTCAATGCACCTCTATAATCATGTATTTACATCGAATTTTCAAGTGAATATTGTTATCATAATGGTGATCAGACGAGAACTGGTGCCTTCAACATAAAAGTCAATAAATGATTTCCAAAAGTTGTTAGGCTATCACCTATCCAAGCACTAACTTGGCCCAAAGTTGCTGAACTTCAGTGATCGGACGTGAACTGGTGCCTTCAACATGGTCCAGATCATGGTTTGTATTTGTATGTTTTTTTTGTGTGCTGGTTATCTCTTCTTTCCAGAGCATAGGACACGCACAAAGGTTCTTCATATTTCTTTGGATTTGGCCTTTGTAGAGGCATCACTGAAAGTCAAGCTTCATTGGTTTAATCATCATGCCCTTTCCTTAGAGTGTGCCCCAACCATCTCTATTTTTTTCTGTTTTATTGTCAGTTTGATGCCTGAAATAATACTGCGCTCATCATTTGTGATCTTTGGGTGTAGTGAAAGTGTCCATTCTGTTGTGTGTGTTCTGAACATGACGAAAGTGAACTCTTGTGTATTATGCTGAGCCTCAGTCTAATGTGTGAGTTTCTTAGCAGGACTTTTGTGGATTAAGTTGTTACAAGTGTGCGTTAGCGAGAGGCTAGGGGATGTGTATACTTTTCTTTCTGCCTTAGCACGTCTACACATACAATTTAATTAGCTTAAAGGGAAAGAATGTTCTTTAAAGGAGTTATTGTTTATCTCTGAGATCAAATAAATAATTACTGCATGTCAGAAGCTGTTCTTTAAAAAATGACGAAGTTTGTCCTTTTTTGATTAACAAATACGAAAAATACAAAATCTATTCAAAAATAAATTTTGCATTAGACTTATGTACCTGCGTTGGGTAAACAGCATAAATTCAATACATTAAAAAAAATACCCTCTGTCAAGATATATAACAAACGCAGGTATCTAGAGGTATAAGACAATGACCGATAAAGTGATGTACATCCCCAGTGATAAAACACAAAATTACTCTTTCTGTAGATTACAGATAATAGTTGAAATGTTTGATCACTTAACTTCGTGAATCAAACAATTCAAATTTACAAAAGTCCCCAAAGTTGTTAAGCAAACCTATAAGAAAAGGTTATGATAAAACTTTGTGGACTAGTGTAATAAACAGCCCATACTCCCATCTTTCACTGTAACATATGACGTGGGTTAGTTGTTAACAAGTGTTACATACACATAATAGATACAGACAGAGTGAGGGAATCTAGCTTTTTAGTCAGAGGAAGAGTGGACATTGAGCTATTTATTAGACCAGTTCCAAAATTTAAATTAAGATTCTCTTATTTGCTGGTTTAACAACTTTGGGGACTTTTAATGAATTTTGATTGGTTGGTTTATTAAGTTTAGTGTTTAAACGTTTCGACCACTAATTGTAATCTACAGAAGGAGCAATTTTGTGAATTAAAATTAGGGATGATCTTCAATTTATCGGCCATTGTCTTATCCCTTTATATCCCTGAGATGTATTAACCACATGTTCTTATCTTTAAGTTTATTGTGCATATAGTCATTTCAAAATCAATTAAAAACAAGATTTTTTATCATTTTAATCAGTAATTAACAATTATATATTAACAAAAAATATTTTAAGACGTGATTTAAAAAATGAGGGATTTTCAAATGAGCGAGGATGGTAACTTTTATGTTACAAACGAGGTAAAAAAAGCGTAACTATTCTATAGTTGGAGAATTTCCTGCTGTCCGTAAAAACGTCACTAAATGAAAGTCAAACGACACCTTATTACTGAGGTTTTAGTTAAAAGATGTATAACGAATTTTTAAAAAGTGGTCACAAATGACCTATCATTGAAATTACTGCACTATTATTTGGTTGGCTATAAAAATAACGTCATGCTGGCCTATAATTATTCAATTAAAATGTATACTGGCCTGCCATTGGTAATTTAGTCTGTGTATTGGCCTATAATTTGGCATTTGTGTTGGATGACGTCATTTTTGTATAGGCTCAATAAAGAGCTTCATCGGCGTCGACATAATGGCTATCATTAATCATAACTAAAAGAAATCTAAGAATTAAGGACGTCCAAGCTTTTTTAAGGGAGGGGGTGGGGTTGAATTGCGTAAAAAATGTTTCTCGTATTCATTCGAATCCGGTGGATAGGAACCGGTTCTCATCCATACGAAAAAACTATGTCTAGCATCGTATC
>LS049522.1:6813-17615 GCA_900241095.1 Acartia tonsa | reverse complement strand
CAATGGCTGTTAAAGTGATTTACACCCCCAATCATGATCCACAAAATTCCCTGTACTGTAGATTACAATTATTGGTTTGAACGTTTGGACACTAAACAAAAGGAATCAAAATTCAAAAGTCTCTAAAGTTGTTAATCTAATGAATAATTTTGGTTTATTGAGTTAAATGTCAAAACATTTTAACCTCTAATTGTTATCTTAAGAAGGGTATGTATAGCCATTGGGGATGTACATCAATTTATCAGCCATTGTCTTATTCCTTTAGATCCCTGCATGCGCCCACCAGGGGTGTAGTTACTCTGTTTGAAAGTGCCACATAATCTAATTATCTTCAGAGCGGACAAGGTTCGAATCCTGTAAAATGAGTGTAGAACAAATGGTGCAGGATCTCTCTCTTGGCACGCCCCCCAGCTCAATGTCTGTTCAGGAAAAGTTGAAAATCAAATCTAATTGTGTTCAGCGGCTTTCTGTCCTTGTTTGTACCCCAGTTCTGAAAATTAGGCAAGATAATCAAAAATCCACTAGTTCTAGTACTCAAAGTCCTAGATAACCAAAAAATCTAAGTTTAGGATCTGTATCCCATTTCCTTATATACTGTAATATAACCATATTCTCTACCAAAAAAGTAGAAAATCAAATCTAAATGTATTCAGCAGCATTCTGGGCTTGTTTTTATCCAATTCCAAAGCTTTGAAAATTAGCCAAAATAATCAAAGTTGCGCTCTCTAGTGCCCAAAGTCTTAGACAACATAATATTTAAGTTTAGAACCTGTATCCCATTTTATATCCTGGGATATAACCATATTCTCTGTCGGAAAACAATTATGTCGTAAGGTGTTCAGCATTATTCTGCACTTGAACCAACCCAAAGTTTTAAAAACTTGCCAAAATTATTAAAGTTGCGCTATTATTTACCATATTTCTAGCCGAAAAAAGGTGACAATTTTGTACAGTGGCATTCTGCGCTTGTTGTTTCCAAAGTTTTAAAAATAAGGCAAAATAATCAAAGTTGCACTAGTTAACAATTTCTAGCTGAAAAAAGTTGACAACTTTGTTTAGCGGCATTCTACGCTTGTTGTTTCCAAAGTTTTAAAAATAAGGCAAAATAATCAAAGTTGCGCTAGTTACCATATTTCTAGCCGAAAAAAGTTGACAACTTTGTTTAACGGCATTCTGCGCTTGTTGTTTCCAAAGTTTTAAAAATAAGGCAAAATATCCAAAGTTGCGCTAGTTCTAGTACCAAAAATAACAAAAAAAATCACACACACACACACACATTGAATTCAACTTGATTAACAGGAGAAGAAGGCGTTGATGATGAGAAATTTACAGGTAATAACCAGGGATCTAAAGGGATAAGACAATGGCCGATAAATTGATGTACATCCCCAATGAAAATACAAATTATTGGTTAAAACTTGTAAACACTCAACTTAATGAAGCAAACAATCTAAATTCTCGAACGTCCCCAAAGTTGTTATGCCAGCGAATAAGATGACGCTATTATAAACTTTGGGTACAAGTGTAATTAACAGCCCATTGTCACCTCTCTCTCTTAGTTAAACCAAGAAAAACTTAATTTATAATTTTCATGAAAGTTTTTGGGAGATTTTTAAAAACGATTTTGGAAGATTTTTAAAATGTTTTTATAAAATTACTTTTTATAGAAGTACTATTAGCTTTTTTGTTCTTTTTTTTGCCCTTTTTTGTAAACACAATCTTATATTGGTTGGCTTCAAAACTTTGGGTACTTTTATTCTTAAAATAAAGTAATAGGATGTTTGTCTGTACCGAAGGATCTCGCTAACCGCTGAACCGATCGGGTTCTTATTAACAGGGTAGCTTCTCATAGGTCCCGGAAAGGTTTAAAACTATTTGGGGGGAGGGTACCACCACCCTCCCAAGAGAAATCACAAAAAAAAAAATTTACGTTTCTCTATTATAAAAAGAGAGTTCAACGAAACATAAACGTCAAACGCAACATAGACATACTTTAAATATAAAAAAAACATTTAAAGTGCCACTAGAGGCCTCTAGGGGCGTAGCCGCTAGTAACTCATATAGTATTACTGACATACAGACAGACAAAACATGCAATGTATACCAAAAATTTCTCCTTTATAGCTTTTAATAGAAGCAAAGATAATCAAGTTTCCCTTAATAAAAATGAAACGACTCTTTAAGTGTCACTGACAGATCGACGGACATTGCAATGTATAGACTGTATTTACGTGTGTAGGTCATAAAAATCGTAAAAAGAAGCCTAGGAAATCACGTTATCCCTTAGTCGCACAGACGTACGAATAATTGAATTACAGAGTAGCGTCGGTACTCAAAAAGAAAAAAAACAACAATTTCTTGGAAAAATTTAGGGCTCGTCAGCCACCTGTAAGCCTCGGGGATTTCAAAGTCTAAACCTGGCCGTAAAAAGCCAATCCCTCTTTATTTTAAATATTATAAAGCAACCAAACGGGTTTTAACTAGAGGCTTAGTTGCGGCTGCTGAGCCCTAGATAATTTCAATAACAAAGTAAATCTATGTAGAATGATTTAAAGTGCATTTTATAACATTCATTATTAAACATGAAAATGAAAGAAATATGGTTTACAATCACGAGAGGGTAGCTTTCAAGGGACAATTTTATTCAAAATAAGCGAAGTATTAGAAAGAACAGTAGATACAGTAATGATAAAAGTATTTTTTTTAAGTTCGTTAACTGTAATGTTAACTGCAAATGCATATTATTTATTCTTTAGATTTTAACATCTCAATCTCAACATCTCAAAATATAAAAGCAGTAAACGAGGCCAGAAAAGAAAAAAAATTAAAATCTATTATAATTTCTAGGATCAGCCCATGTTCTGTTCTATTCAACCCAGGTGATTTTTATTTTATGATATTTTATCAATCAATATTATAATAGATTGGCAACGTTAAAGTCTAAAGTTAATCAGTAAATTTTCGAAACAAAAAAGGTCAAAATTGTTACTTTTTATTACAGCACCGTTCAAGTTTATTCATACCTATTTATGAGATTTTTATTTGTATTATTGAATGTATATTTAATTGCAACTAATTAGATAAATGATTTTTATGCTAGTATTAAAGAAGAGGATGAGGAGGTACAGAATTATTATTCTTTATTATTATTACATACATATTTTCTTTTTATACTCAAAGCGTGTTTCATAAAGATCCCTTTCCCCTACTCTGAAAATATGAATGCGGCGGTTAATTTCTTGTTTAATATATCTTTTGTTTTTAATGGATTTTTTATACAATGGGTTCATGTCTGTTCTATGCCATCAATTATCATTGATGTGTAGCATCTCTATAAGTATCCGCTCCTTCACTGACTGATTTATTTCTTCCAACAGAAAAGTTTTATGTTGCCATTGAGTTTGTGCTACTAAAGGTCCCTTAATGTACAATATACAAAACATATATTCTTTTTTAGTGCCAAATTTTTAATAACCCCTTTTTTGGTGGTTACAGAACAAATTTTGCACTTTTAATAGATTGTTGTGGCATGAATAGGGAAGCAGGGATAGGTAATTCTGCTTTGTACACTGTCTGTTCTGCAAGAACTTTTACTTATTATACAGGGATCTAATTATTTGTTAAGCAACATAAGTTTATAAGGGTTTATTGTCTCACTTAGAAAATATTAAAGCTATGGCAATTTTAGGGATGGCAGGATAGGTTAAATCAGTTTGTTGGCAGTCAGATAGGACACTTGTCCATCTCACTTAAGGCAGCTGTCACACAATAAAATAACTTAGTTAGTTATTCCAGTAACACACATTTTTAGGTGCAGTAATCAATATATCACAATGATCACAATGAAGTGTCTAATGCAACTAAATTTTACATAAAGTTAACTTGTACAGTTTATAGGACAGGTCTCAATTCTTAAAGCCTCACAGGTATAAAAATACCACATTTGCAGTGCTGGCTAGAAGTTAGATGACTGTAGTGTATCTTTCTTAGATGTTTTCACTTGCACACAGGGATTTCAGGACACAATGTAGGTAATATACCAACAGTATGTATTTCATGGACCAAGACAACTAAGCCAAGGGAGTAAAGCAATAGGCACTTTTTACAAGTTTTATACTAGTTATTAGAATACCTTGAAAGTGACAACACTAACACTCAGGTAACTCTTAGCATCTTTATCTATATACATAAATGAAACAATGACAATGACAATATTAAAAACTGCAGTAATCTAAGATTGAGACTTTATTAATTAAATGTTTTTCAATATCATATTCAATCTCATAAAAGTCAATTTATAAAAACATAAATATCAAACAATTTGGTAAATAATTTGGCTATGAAACACATTTAATAAACAAATTTATTTCAATTTTAGCATAATTATTAAACACATATATTACATGAATATCAAAAAAGGCATTTTAAAACTTTTATTTAAAAAAGCTATGAATTGTCAAGGCATTTTCAAAAGGCTTTTAACCTTGCAAACCAACATCTTGCATTAGTCTTAAATACAACCTCCTCTATGGTTAGGCAGCTTTGCAATGCAGTCATGAAGTGGATTAATTGGTATACATCTATGCATCTATGACCATTTAATATAACCGTTCTTTTATAAATTTGTTGAGAGTTCAGGCCCTCTGTTAATAAGTTAATCTATTCAATCTAAGATTAAAACAAGTATTTGTTAATGATTGCTAGATACATTTAGTTACATCTTATTATATATCATGTAAATTATTTGCATGTTATGAATGTTTGTTATGTCTTGTTTACTTAATTATTATTAATCCCAATGAAAAAAAAAATACTTTTTTACAATACTAGGAGCGAGACAATCAACCAATGAGCTTTTCAGATCTTACCAGGTCTTGTAATGTACATATATATAAATTTTTTTATTTGGTTTAACTATAGAAATTAAAAAAGGTATGTTAACATTAATAATTCATTCATTCTCTGAAATATTTAAAAGTTTTGTTGTTTACATATCAATACATAACTACTTTGATATTGTATTTATTAAATAATTGCTTCAAAAGTATAGACACTACCAGTTTTAAACCAACCAATCACAATTCAATAAAAGTACCCAAAGTTATTGAGTAACCAAAAAAGATAATTTAGTTATGAATCTTAGGATACCATTGCATTGTAGTTTATAGTCAAATTACCCTTCCGTTATCCCTGGTAAACCCAAATTATGTTTATACAATTCAGAGTTCTTCAAGTTTTTCAGCCAAAGTTAAAATATTTTTGCCCAGTTCACAAACAACTTTTGGAGGTCGACCGATTTATTCTGTAGGTCAACCTAAACAAGTACAACTAACAAATGCCTTAATAAAATCGGTCAACCTAAAGCTTCTTTAGGTCGTCCTCAAATTTCCAGAGGTCGACCTATGTCTTTTGTGAACTAGGCTTTTTAATTGAAAGTATTAAAGTCAAATTAATTTAAATAATCAAAAAGTTCCATTTGCAAAAATTAATAAATAATTTTTGTTTCCAGTAAATAAAAGAATTAGTTACTCCTTGCATATACTGCTCATCAAACATATAGATTTACTACGCTCCTCGCTCCTCCCCTATTATGAAATTAGTCGAAGAAGCAATTGTGTACAAATATGTTTTTAAGGAATATTTATTCCTACTAAATGTCAATCTAATTGTATATTTTGATAAACAACAAAAAAAGTACATTTATTAATAATAAATAGATACATTGTTTGTCACAAAAAAAACACATGAAATAAATGAAAATTATGTGGTTTAAATACTTTAATATGTTATTAGTTTATTTAAATGTGGATTATTTTCTTTGTTGCGCCTTATTTCTTCTTCGAGTGTACACGGTCTTGTTTTTTTTTGTACATTTACAATAATTATCTTTTACAGTGACCAACAATTAAAAATATTAAAGGATAAACAGTTGATAAAAAATGTTGATTTCAATCAGGTCAGACTTCTTTATTTTAAATTTTTTTATACATAATTTTGTATTTATTATTTTGATGTTTCATAATAACAAAGAAAATTAATTTACATTATTTTGGCTGAACATGAAAAATGTAATAGCTCTATTACAACAAGCGGTTTAATATTTACAATTTATGTATGCAATTATCATGAAAATATACTTCCTTTCAAGGATTATCCTCTCAAGGCTTGTAAAACAAGGATAAAAAAATTAAAGTAAAATTTTTGTTGGCAAATTAAATCTAGGTAAACATTTTAAAATGATTTTAAATTTAGGAAATTTCTGAATTAAAATCATTGACTGGGGGAGAGGGCGGTAAAGGTTGGAAATTTTCTGATTCATTTTATGGAAATTTTAATGTTGGTAGGCGACCATCAATGGACACTGCTTGGGGTAGAAGGTATATGTATTTTTTTGCATGGTTGGAAAATTCTTATGCTTTTCAGCCCTTGAAAAAACAAATTAGGTTACTGAATTAATCATCTTTATTTAGGGTTTTTGATCAATATGAAATTGATATAGAAATAAAGAAGTTGAGGAATTCTCATGGTGGTAAGATTTATATTATATAATTGCGGCTACTTATTAAATAGTCTTCTATGTACCTTTTTGTGAACATGTCAAGACTATCCTATTATATAAAGTAGTAAGCGTTTTTTGTCTGTCCCGAAGGATCTCGCTCACCGCTAAACCGATATTGTTCTCCTTTACAGTGAAGCTACTTATAGGTCCTAGGAAGGTATTAAACTATTTTTGGGGAGGGTGTCTTCACCCCCCTCCCTCCCCCAAAAAATATTTGTTTTACTCTTTTGAAACTCAATTTTAAAATGGGATGAGGTCGACTTTCCCCCCCCCCTACCTTAAGTACCCCTAGAGGCTTCTAGAAGCGTAGCCGCTAGTGTAAATACATGGTAGAATTACAAAAATTTAGCACTATGAGTATGGAGCCTCTGTTTTTTAAGCCGGATTTGCCATGGCGCAGCAAAAAAAAATTTACTCTCGCTCAAGGTTTTAAAAGAAGCGTTAACTTGGCTCTGACACACATTTTCCATCTTAAGCCCTTCAAATGGCCAAAAGTAAGCTTTCAATTCCTTTTTATTCCACTAGATAGATTTAATTTTAATGAATAAGCGATCTAAAAAACATTTATGTGGACCACCCTTTAAGTATATTGTTATAAAAATGGTAGGTTACAAAACTTTTAATCGAACAATAATTGAGTAATAAAGTTAGGCTGCAGCAAATTCTCGTCTTTTCGACTAAAAGACTGCCACCAGTAAAATTTGGTTTAAAGTTAATTAATTAACATGAAAGTTATAAGCTTTTCTATAATTAGGGTCGGTCTGGCCGTCCGTATGTCACAGTTAAATTAAACAGGATAGAATTAATCTATCCATTTAAAACTTTGCTTGGTGATTCCTGTAGTAGTTAGGTACTATTTAGAAGGCGTAGCAACTATATAATCGTTAACAGAATCTGAGTTTTGGAATACTGATTCCTAGGACAACAAAGCACAAAGTGAAGCATCTCTATAATCAAGTCCTAAAAATGTAAGTATGTCCTTAAACAATATCCTGCATTTGAGTAGTTTTTCAACAAATTTACTTATAATTTTGTTTTGACTTTTATATTCTGATTCTTTAGTTCTTTGTTGTTTTAAATGTACGAAGCAATGAAATATAGTTTTTTATTTAATAAATAAAATGAAATTAAGATACTGATTGTAGGGACCACATTTTTAAAACGTAAATATATTGTATATACACAATTTCTCGCTATTTTCATTTTAGGTAAATAAAACACATACATAAACGGGTGTTCTATAAAGCTTAAGTTCCCTCACATTATCTGGCTATTAATATTAAATGTAAACCTTGTAAATAATTTGTAAATTAATTTTGTAAAATAGATATTTTGAGTTGTTCACTTGTTTAAAACAGAATATCTTTTAAAAGATATTGTTTAATGATCAAACAAGGAGAAAATTTTGATAAAATTTCTATAATTGATCATCTCCATAAAGACTTCATGAAATATTTCTAAACTTCAATTTAATACCTTAATTAAGCTTTTGCCAGTAAAGTTTATTATCTTAGAAATTTATTTATTTCTGCTTCTGTCTACTGTGTTAGTGGAAGTCTAATCAGTAGAACAAAACAAGAATTTGCTACAATTAGCTTCCTTAAATAGATTTTACACTTTGTTAATTCATTTAGGAAAACCAATTGAACATAAAAACTTCCAAGAACTCGGCATATGGGATTCTGTATACAGAAATGGTAAGGAAATTAAAACTTTACTAATTCTGAAAATTGGTGAATTGCTTTAATACGGTCACATGTATAAATAAATTTAGCAATTGAACAAATAAAATTTTCTAGTCTAAATTACAATAAAATAGAAAAATTTTACCTTTGCATAGATATATTGTATTTACTTGAAGAAACTAAATCTTGGAATCCTTGTAAAGAAGAGCTAAAACAGGTAAACAAGATCTACTATAGGTATATAAGTTGCGTAGCATCACAGGTATTGAAATCCGAGCACAAATTTGTAAAAGTATGTGTTTATTGTACTTGTTTGTGTTAATGTATCTATAATTTGTATAAGTAGAAGTTTCATATCAATAACGTGTTTCAAAATTCTGGTTGTTATTGCACTTAACTTCTATGTAAGCTGTTTGTAGTTATATCAAAATAATCATTTGATTTGGCTAGTTTCTTTTCTAGTCTGGCTAAAAGAGGCGATATGAATGATTTATATAATATTATTTTTCAAAATACCTTTCATTGGAGTTTTAGAGTGACTTGATTACTAAAAAAATACATCTATTTCCTGCAAAGGATCTGAAAGAAAGCTCAGAAGGGAATGAAGGGAACTCTGATTATGGAGACATAGTTCTTGATATTACCAATCCTCTACATCTGGCTAAATTAAGGTTAATATTTCAATTCTAAAAACTTTAGATATAGAATTTTCTATTATTATATTACCCACTAGCGGCTACGCCCCTGGAGGCCTCTTGGGGAATTTGAGAATGCCATAAACCATTTTTTTATTTTAGAGTTAAAAAGAAAAAGTATTTTTTTGTGGGGGTAGAAAGGAAACTAAAAATGAGCCCAATGTGCCGTATTCTGTCCTTCTTCAATACTAGGAATGTCCGACTTGTTTTAGATTTGAAGATAATTAACTTCTCTGTCAATTCACTTAATGTAACTTTCCTTAACTTCCACTTCATAACTATTCTTTCTTTCCCCCTTCAATAATCTTTCCACATAAAAATATTTTAAATGGAGAAAATTCTAACCATTTCACTCAAGTTAACATCATTTCCTCTATTTCTTTCACACACATATATTCGCTATTAATAAATTATATTGCCCTTGAACTATATTGGAACTACATTGTATATACACAGTGTTCATAAATAAATCATTTAAGGTGTAACTTATTTTAGAATTGGTTGCTCTGGTCAATATCTAAAGCTTTCGGATTTTGAATTTTGTGTTCAAAATACAGCTTTCGACAAGCAAGAAATTCTTGAATGGTTTAAATCATTCAGGTAAAATATTAAGTGAATATCTATCTCAACATAGATGTTCCTATTTTTATTTTTTTAAATTGGAACCCTTTCAGTCACATTGTTTAACAGACTTTGCTTAATTGGTGCTTTATTTCTTTTATTTATTAAAAATTATTTATACAGGGTGTTTTCTTAATAGGTTAAAAGTATTTCTTAATATGCTTGAAATTGGCAGAAATTAATAATCTATATCTTAATTTCTTCATTGGGTTGGGGCAATTTGTATAAGAAAAAAATACTTGGCGATTTTCAACAAATTATGCCTTAAAAACCGGTTTTCCAAAGTACCTATTTTTGGAAGATTTTTAGATCATGACTAATTTAAAGGGTGTGCTAAAATGGGTCACGGGTGCATTTTTGACAATCAAATTGCGCGGCTTGTATTAATAGTAGAAAAAAATTTACGCATTCCGTTAGAATTGTCATAAACTCTAGTTTTTGGAAATATATTTATCATATTCATGCTATTTGTAGTATAAAAGCTACGTTGGAAAATGTGAGAAAGGTTGATAAGTTTTAAGTAAGTTGGGACATTTTATCACGTAGCTCCAAAACTGTACGTAGCACAGGAATATTTCTTAAACACCTAAAAACAGTTTATGACGATTCTAACGATATGCATAAAAATTTTTTACTATTAACACAGGAATTAACTATTAACAGGAATCGCAAGGAATAAGACAATAGACGATAAATTGATCTACATTCCTAATGATGATAAGTAAAGTTGCTCCTTCTTTAGATAAAAATTATTGGTTGAAAAGTTTTTACACACTGGTTTGGAACAAGTCAATCAGACTTTAATTAAAGAACCCAACGAATGAAATAACTAGATTATAAAACTTTGGGTACCAGCGTAAATTCAAGTCCATTAACCCCCAGTCAACTCTTACTTTCTGAAATAAACCCATGGTCACATATAAAATCTTCACGCTTGACATTTAGGATGGTTTCTATAATGAATAATTATCAGAGTATGCCAGTAATGATTGGACCTTAGTAAACCTTCTACTGTTTTGTCATTCTACAGTTGAAAAAGTTTAAAACCGGCCAATAAAATGCTTTCTAGACAATTTTTCCAGGAAACACTAGAGTATAAAAATACACATGGCTAGGGTGTGGTAATCAACAAGCATTTAGTTGTTAACATTTGTGTTTGTTTGACTTTAGTAAAGTAATCGACATTTTCATGTTAAGTATAACATTTCAATTAACATTAGAGTAAAATAATACTTTTGATGT
>LS049514.1:17411-43293 GCA_900241095.1 Acartia tonsa | reverse complement strand
GGTTTTAGGCTATTTTTGTATTTTTCACATTTTTCTCCATATCTTTGGTGTTTATGGTCCGATTTCCAAATTTTTTTTCAGTTCTAGATAGGTATCAAAATTAAATTTTCTGTGGTTTAAAGAAAATAACTATGGCGGTCAGGCTGCCTTTAAGCAGGCTTTTGGCTAGTTTTAAATTTTACCCCTATTTTTCCATTTTTCTTATGAGTCCGATTTTGCAAATTTTTTAAGTTAAGGATTTAAGCAGGTTTTTGGCTATTTCCAAAATTTTTTCAGTTATAGATATCAAAATCAAATTTCCTGTCATATAAAGAAAACAACTATGACGGTCAGACTGCTTTTAAGCAGGTTTTAGGCTATTTTTGTTTTGTTTTTTACATTATTCTCCACATCTTTGGTGTTTATGGTCAGATTTCCAAAAAATTTTCAATTATAGATATCAAAATTGAATTTCTTTTCGTTTAAAGAAAACAACCATGACAGTCAGACTGCCTTTTTGCAGGTTTTTTGGCTATTTTTAAATTTTTCCCTTATTTTTCCATTTCTCTTATGTATATAGTCCGATTTTGCAAATTTTTTAAGTTAAGGATATAAAAATTAATTTTCCTGTCGTTTTAAGAAAACAACCATGGCGGTCAGACTGCCCTTTAGTATGTATTTTGATATTTTTATGTGTTTTACACGTTTCTCCATATCTTTTGGTGGTTTTGGTCTAATTTTAAAACTTGGGATATCAGTAACAAAATAATTTCTCCCATTGTTTTGAGCATCTTTTATGAAATTTACTTTGACCGTCATCATTATACAAAATAAAACAAGGTATCATGTTTATTTTCTCCAATAAATGTATTCTTGATTTTAATATTTTAACACTGTAAATCTACTTGTACGTATTCCAATCCATGATTTTTTGTGCTTCGCTACTTATGGATGTTGTCATCCTTGTTTTGATATTAGAGACTTCGCTCATTAAATGGTAATAGGTTGACCCCCCCCCCTTCAAACAATAAAATTTTTCAAAATTAAATGAGAAAAAATTTGTGGTGGGGTTAAATATTTTGTTGGGTTCTAATCTCTCAAAATAATTTAAAATTACATACAAACATTTATTATGATAAAAAAAACATTTATTAATATTCAGTGACGAGGAAAAAATTTCCATAGAGTGTATTAAATCAATGTACATTACTACCGGCTACGGCCCTAGAGTTCTCTAGGGACACGTAATTTTTTTCTTTTTAATCTATTTTAAAATCTGCTATTTACCAAAATTATTTTTTTCGGCGATAGATGGTGTTAGTTATGTTTTTAGCTAATTGCAAAATTGTCCGCAGGGCGGCGTTAATTTTATTTTTGTCGATTTCTCTCGGGAGAGTGGTGTTATCCTTCCCCAAAATAATTATAAACCTTCCTGGGACTAATAAGAAGCTACCCTGTTAAGGAGAACCTGATCGGTTCAGCGGTAAGCGAGATCCTTAGGTATAAACATACAAACACACAGACATCCTGTTACTTTATTATAAGGTCTAGAGTCCTCTAGGGACACGTAAAATTGTTTCCTTTCAATCAATTTTAAAATCTGCTATTTACTAAAAATATTTTTTTCGCTGATCTTCTAACAGTTCTTATAATTGTTATTTTTTTAGAATTTCTAACTCCACAACAATCGGTTCCATCTCAATATCAAGGACACAATCTACTTCTGAAACTAACATAACAAAGGCTGACACAACTCCAGACATAACTATTACATCAGTTGTATCTATAGAAGATGATGAAGGTGAAGGTACTGCTGCCAGTGGCGGATTGGAAGAATCTCACCATGAAAGCATGGATTACCAATCTGATACAAATGAAGATCAGTTGGAAGATGGAGATAACGAACGCGATCCACTTGCTGAAGATAATCTAGAAACAGATGATGCCAATGGTGCTGCTGATGATACTCTAGAAATGGATAATGCCAACGGTGCTACAGAAGATAATCTAGAAACAGATGATGCCAACGCTGCTGCTGAGGATAATCTAGGAACAGATGATGTCAATGCTGATGATGAGCTTCATAGTAATGATACCGAGTCGTGCAATGAAAATAATGATGATGAAGTATATCAGGATGGAGACGGTAAAGTTGTCGAAAATGATGGTGACAACGACGGACTGGCAATAGATGAAGAGAAAGACGAAACTCCAGGCCAAGATGCTAAAGAGAAAGCCATCGAAACATTAACTGAAATCGAAGAATTATCAGATGAAATAACAGACATTTCTGATAATAAAATTAGCGTCTCTAACACAGAGGAACTGGACAAAATAGATCATGATCACAAAGTTCTAAATGGTGAAATGGAGATTTAAAATTGCTATCATTATTTCAAAATCATAGATTTATAATTATAAGTGTACTTTAAAAACTTTATGCACAAAAACAAAATTACGGATTTTTTGTAGTCCAATACAAAGCATTTTATATTATATTGATACATTTATTTTGTTGTACAATTATCAGCTATGCAATGCACACTGGCACAGCATTAAATTGTTACTTTGTACCTATCGTGAAATTTTTGAAATGGTTGAATAAAACTTTCCTTCTAAAAATAATATCTTTGTTATTCATGTTGTTGTTGTATTGGCTGCTCATAGTCCATTTTCGTTTCCAGGTTCGTCATCAGTAGGTGGGGGAGGGGAGGCTTATGGAGGGGGCTCTGGAGGGTCGGCGTTGAAGAGGAGGGAGGCTGGTGAAACTTGGGTGTGATGATAGGAAGGCAGCTACAAGGGTGGGATTATGCCAGAGGTCAATGGGATTAAGGTTGGTGGGGTTATTAACTAGCAGCTACGCTCCTAGAGGCCTCTAGGGCACTTGAGGAGGAAGGAGTCAAATTTCTATAACCCATTTTCTTATTTTAGAATTTAAACGAAAAAGTAAAAAAAGGGGGATGATTTTTTTGGGGGGAGGGGGTCCGGGTCCTCCCCCCCTCATTTTTAATTTTTGTTAAAAAAAATTAAAATTTTCTTTGGGGGGTTGGGGGTATTTTTTTCTAGGGGCGATTTTTCTTGGGAAGGTGGTGGTAACCTCCCCAAAAATAGTTATAAACCTTCCCGGGACCTATGAGAAGCTACCCTGTTTAGGAGAACCCGATTGGTTCAGCGGTTAGCGTGATCCTTCGGTACAGACACACAAACACACGTCCTGTTACTTTATTATAAGGATAACCAGCCTTATAAGTAGATAAGCCGCATTGTTATGCCTTTTTGAAAAAAAATGCATCTAGTGTTCAGTTCTCCCACAAATTCAATGCTTTCTCGTCATTTTTATGGCAATGGGAACTTATTTTATGATGGTACCCAAAAAAATTGTCTGGATGTTTTTATTTTATCATTATTTTAGCCAGCTTCGAGCATTTATTAGAGTATGTGAAAATATGGTGCAACATCCAAGTATTTAATAATATATCGATTATTGTATGTCTGTTACAAAAAGACTCGCTAACGAAAGCATCAAAAAGGTCTTAATTTGTAAGGGGGATGAAAGATAGGTCAATGGTGTATGAAAATTGTTTTTTTTTAATAAAAACACAAATTTGGGGGCTGGGGGTCGACCTCCTTCATGAGGCAGAGCTGCTTTCATATTTCTGGTAATTTTCACAGCTAAAATTACCTGAAATGGCTCTTATGATTTAGATATATTTTTCTGCGTTGGTCCGGGGATGGATTTAGTTTATTATAGAAGAATGTACAATGCCCATGAACTAAATCTAAAGAACCTTCCAAAAAACAGAGTGTCAAGCGAATTTTATTCGTTATTTTTTTTCGCTTATTTACCTTTCTTCATCCTTGCGTCATAGTGAAAATTTCCTACTCCTTCAATCATTGAATTGACGCAATGATTATGTATTTATGGAAACGCCTGAAATGAAGGTTAGATCATTTATCATCCATCACTCAACCCATTATTCAATGAATTATTTTTGGTATTTTTTTCAAACTAGGACAAAAATATTATTAAGTAGTGCATTAATAGCATAAAAATATTTCCTAGAACGAACATATTTTCGCGAGCACAGATGCTCTATAACATGATTCTTGTTTTGTAACAAGTGCTTTTTATTACCTACCAAACTTTTGTTATTTAGATTGATATTTTCTGTAAATGTTTGTGTCATTTAAGATTTTACTATATTCAAGTAGTAAGTATTTATGTTTGAAGCTTAAGATCTCAAAAATGGTTGATGATCTTTTTGAAAACAGCTTTGTATATATAAATTTCTATTCAAGCTGTAAGTATTTATAAGTTTGAAGCTTAAGATCTCAAAAATGGTTGATGATCTTTTTGAAAACAGCTTTCTTGTGGTGGCTTTAGGTTATTTATTAATCACTATGTCGAAGGAAGCAGCTAGTTGTTCTTATTTTATTTATCAGTGCATTTTTAATGAGTTACTGAAACCAATTGATATAATATATTTATGACTTAAAATATTTAAAGAAGACTTGTTAGCTCAATGGTTGGAGAGTTTTATCTCTCTCCATACCAGAGTAGAAACTAGTATCTATCTCCACCTTTAATTTAAAACTTAAAATAAAGGTTCTAAAGTGTGAAGTCTCTATTTCAATCCCACTATTGCGTTAGTGCGAGTTAAAAGAAATCTGTTTTTTTTGTGTGTGTGTGTACAATATCATTCCTGTTTCATTTTAATAGCTCCTGTTCCACTTAGAAATCATATGTTTATGTGACGTATCATATATGTGACACTAGCCCTGATCAAAAAATCTCCTGCTGCAAATAATATTGGGAGTGTTCTAAAATGTTTTTAGAAGGTATCTAGCCGCAATGTTTTGCTATTGTTCGATGCTGTAACCAATCGCTGTCGCCAAAATACATTTTGAATCAGTATAGCTATCAACTCAAAAGGTCTACTGGATATCTGAAATTGCACATTTTGTATCCAAGCGCAGCAGAAATATCTCCGCCATTCAACTTAAGCTACGTCTGAACCATCTTTTTAAAAGCGAAGCTTTTCTATAATTAAGGTCGGTCCGGCTACGACTTTTTCCATCATGCTTCGAAACCAATTAATATCCATATAGAACCAAATCTCAGCCATACTGAAAAATCATATATTAATAGAATCGAATTACAGACAATTTTCCTAATAAATTAAAATTAATACCAGTTTTGTTGGCCAAGGCCTTCGGCCCCTCAAGATCAAACAAAACTGGTTTTAATCTTGTAATATTTCATTTTGATATCCATGGAAAGCTGTATATAATACGATGCGATGAATAGCTATTCTCTTCTTAGATGAGTTGAATATTGAATTAATGACTGATCTCAAATTTAAGAATGCTAAAAGTTAAAGTAACGAACAGGTCTAATGTGACACACATAGTTAAAATCTCTGAAATTTCCTGCTCTCACTCTCAGCCCCTTCCGTGGGTCTGTACGTCGCGTCCATTTAAGACTTCCGTAAAATAGCGATAATTAAAACGTCTACTCAACATTGATACTTATTGTTTGAAATAAGCCAAGATATATTTACTTTGTTTTGTTCTGCTTGTATTCAATATACATGCGATTCTGAGATAATCTTTTGAAAACGCATAAATGCTGAAACTGAACATATCGGGTATATGAGGCATTTTAGGATAGGCTTTTTTTACTCTGCTGGATAAATAAAAATACAGACAACCCCTTTTTTGAAACAACTACACTACTAATGCACTATTCCAATCAAAAGCATGCGTAACAATTTCATTAAGTTGGAATTGTTCAGGCCGCCACGGATCCATTTCTTAATTTTCGGCTTGTTTACTTTTCCCTAACTTGCTGTCCGTTCCCTTTTATGAAATCATTCACTTGCTTTTGCAATTTTATTTCCCCCCTTTTTACTCCGTCAAACTATTATTCCCCCATTTTTAATAGACTCTCCTTATAGCCCCATCCTAAAACCATATTCAACCCTATAAAGATTCAAATAAAAGAAACGCCGCCATTATTCTAGATCTAGAACAAAAATCAAACAAGATTATTAGTTTTTCCCTTTTCTCGTAATAACTAAGTTTTTATGTGATAGGGTCTTTAAATGTAAATTATAATCTTAAAATAAAATAAAGTAAAGGTTGGTTTTGACAGGGAATTATATGCATCCGGGGCAAGAAGAAAACCAAATTTCAGGTAGAACATAACAGATGGGTTCTAAAGATACACTTTAACACCATAATTGTAGGCTTTTTAAGGTAAATTCTTTGGTGTAACATTTTGGTGTGAAATTACTATAGAACCGGTCTAATATGTAAGGCATAAGGTTTGAGAAAGGGAGGAGGGAAGTGAGAGAGAGAAAACCAAGCCGATTTATGTGCATTAAACATCCCTTTTACAACTTTCCTTACCCCTCTAGCATAGTGCTCTTACAAGTTAACCAAAGCCAAGATTTTTAAAACACAGATTTTTTATTCATGATGTAATTTTTTTTGGTAGGGGGGGGGGATATTATTTTCAAGAGTAATTTCTCTTGAATGGTGGTGCCTTCTCTTAATATAGTTATAAAACTTCCATTGAATTAAAAGAAGCTGCAAAGAAGAACCATATCAGCCAGAGAGACAGACAGACATCCTGTTGCCTATAAAATAAGTATTATGCTGCATATAAAAAAATACACAATTATTTTACAATTCGCTATCTTTTAGTCGTCATTTATTAGCATTTTTTGAGGGTCACACTTGTGTCTAAATGAACCACCACTTGTTCAAAGAGCCGGTGTGTGTGTGTGTGTGTGTGAGTTTAGTTTGGTTCTCTCCTTGTCTCTTTCAGTTATAAATTAGGGACGCACACACAGGACAAGGGGATAAATCTACCTGTTGCACCTTTAAATTATGACTTATCTAGCATAGCAGTAATTGAAATAAAAATAGTTAACTTATACGCCTAACAAACAATGGTGTTGTGATATAAATAAAATTTAATTGCTACAAAAATATAAAAAAAAATGTGGAAGATTAAATTATTTTTGTTGTTACAATTTGTGAATTATTGTACACTTCAAGAATTTGGTGAACTAGCAGATCTTCACGTGGGATGCTTCAGGGATAATCCTGAGTCCAGAGATCTGGATAAAAGATTGAGTGGAGATCTCAACTCTATTGATAAATGTATAGAGGCCTGCACTGATAATTATTATAGATATGCAGGTACAACTATTTAGAAACTGCAGGCATTTGAAAATTTACGAAGATTTTCGCGACAAAAGAACAATTTTAAATGGTTGGTTTAAATTTAAATTAGGATGAAGATTCAATTATCTTCAATTAACTAACCTTGCTTATTTACATGACTAAAATCAAGCATATGAAAATTGTTCAATGACCTACTTAAAAATTCTTGTTATTTTCTGAGTTAAAATCTGTAATTTACAATTAAATGTTTTCAACGGCCATATAATTTGGATTGGCTATTTGGATCCCCAAATATGATAAATAAAATTACCCCTTCTTCAATAGATTTTTAAAAATTGGAATTCATAAAATTTTTGGGCAACAAAACAGAAAGTATGTTTGTATTTCTTTGAAGATGTTATTTTAAATGACCATTGACCATGATATAACAAATTTAGACCAAATCCTATTAAATTTTCTAATCTAGCCTAGGCAATAGGGTTTTCTATATATGTCTTGCATAGGAATAGAGGACTTATGCTGAGTAAACCCTGACCTATAGGCTAACCTAAGAAATTTTATAGGATTTGGCATACTTTGAATATGATTAATTATAAGTACCTATTTTCATTAAGGTTTACAGAACGGCCGTGTCTGCTACTGTGGTTCTGAGTATGGTAAATATGGTCCGGGTCAGTGTAATATCAGATGCGAGGGAAACACGGACCAAATATGCGGAGGTCTAGACTCTAACACTGTCTATAAAACTGGTGAAAAAGGTATTTTAATCGATGAAAATTGTCATAAGTTAATTAAATAAAATAGTCTTAACACAGACATTAAAATGCTTTATTGGCATGTCAAAGAGGGGAGGAGATGAATTATATTTCAGTTTAAAGTAAGCATTTTTGTGGGGTGGGCGGTAATTTCTCAAAAAAAATAAATGTAAAAACTTCCCATAATAATAAGTAGTTCTTTTTTATAATCAGTGTATAAATAAAAATTGTAATGAATTTTAATATTTTAGTTGCTGGTCCTCCGGAGAACTTGCGCAAGAGCGCAGAACCCACCAACTCGTCCATCTACATTGAATGGGAGAGGCCTAGGACGGGGGCCAACTTCGAGTATGTCGTCACCACCTCCCTACACTTCTCCTACAACACTGAGGGGTCCAGGTTCACGGACAAGTTGATGCGCCTGTCCAGCAATATGACCACAGCGGTCATCCTAGGCCTGGTTCCAGGCTCACAGTTTAACGTGACAATCCACACAGAAAGTGAAGCCGGGGTGGGGCCTGCAGTCTCAGGTTTATTTTGGACCGAAGTCGGGACACCCAAAATGCCGTTGCCGCCGACAATTGTGCCATCAACTGGTCAAAATGATGGTATAATTACCATTAAAGTTTCACCAGTTGAGGAATATTATGGTCCTATCACACTTTACCAAATAATTGTCATTGATGAGACACTGCCAACTGTATTTGATACAGAAATGCTGTATAATTATACAGTGGCCCAAAATCTTGGTTTGAACTATTGGATAGCCGCTGAATTAGATCCTGACTATCTTCTTACACATGAGCAGTTTAATGTGGGCGATAATTTTATGTACCGTGGATATCAAAACCATGGTCCACTGTTGAAACGACATTATCATATAATCTTAGGAGCTGTGTCACAACTGAATGGCATCACAAAGACATCCTATGCTAGAGTTACTCATGATCAGCATGCTATTAATGAAGCTGTGGTCTTCGACTTCCCCGAGGAAGAAAGTCAAATAGTTTTCCAACAAGAGTCGAGCACCGGCGACAATACTGCCTTGATTGTTTGTATAGTCGTTGCCTTGGTTGTTCTCTTTGTAGCTTTAGCATTTTTCATCTTTGTTAGAAAAAATCTGGGACAAAAAATTCGGCGTCGGAGGGCAGATACTCAAGAGTTGACTACTAATAATACCCCATCTTCTGCCGAAGCCATGGAGAATGGATTTGTTGACAACAATGGATACATTGAGGAGACGGGGGCACAGTTTCGAACACGAGAGGATTATCTGCAGTCTCTGGAGGGAAAGGTCTGGCAGGTGCCGCGTAACTTTGTGGATATACAGAATGAAGTTCTGGGCAGGGGGAAGTTTGGAACAGTCATGAATGGAACTGTTGTCATCAATGGTGAACAGGAGAATTGTAATGTTTATTCTGTGCCTAACAAAATGATTGATGATGATGAAAGAAAGTTGATGTTGAAAGATGTTGATATGAATGTTAAAGCAAAGTTTCATGATAACATTGTTAATCTCATCGGCATCTGCGAGGAAGTTGAAACAACACTTTTTATACTTGATGCTCTTGAAGTAGAGATGAAACAATATTTGCTTGACAGCAGATGTCTCGAGCACCAGCCTGGCTATGCTGATAGGTCAGAGCGCTTCTCCACCATGCGCGAAGACACCGCCCTGGGAATCATGGCCGGCATTGCCAAGGGCCTCGGTCATCTTGTCAACTCTGGAGTCCAGGTGAAGGAACTTAGCTCCAGAACTATTTACATCACTGGTGGATGGCAGCCCAAAATATTTGGGTTTGGAATTGCTGATTACAGCAAGCGGGCGGTCAGCCTGGATTTTACTAGGTGGAGCTCACCTGAGACATTGTTGAAGAGACAGTACAGCAGCAAGTCACTGGCATGGTCTTATGGCTGTGTCATGTGGGAGATTGTTACTTTAGGTAAGTTTTTTTTACAGCTATTGTACATTATTGTTAGAGAGATGAGCTTTGAATCCAAGTCGTATTTGATTTATCTTTTCCAAAGAACCAAATATGTTTTTGATTATAATTTTATTTATTAACATGTTCTTGTTTCTTTAAAACTTTTGTTCGTAATTTTTCGATATACTTACCGTTTGAAATTAGGTATTAACGATTTTAGTAATCAGTATTTTTATTTTTTCCTGGACAAGATTATACTTATTTTGTATCAGGTGCCACACCCTACCCAGAGTTGCGGACAGGCGAGGTAAAGGCGCGGATCCTGCAGGGACTGCGGCTCCCCTCCACAGAGTACCTGAGCGACCAGCTGTACCAGCTCATGTTGACCTGCTGGATGACGGATCCTAGTGAGAGGCCAGATTTTACAAATATTCTGGAGAGTTTAACACTTATGATGGATGAACAGGTATAGTTTTGTAAATAAATTTACTTTCAATAAATTTGGGGGTAAAAATGAAATCTTAGTATATATTTTGAATATAAAAATGACCTTATACTGTCCTTTTATCTTCAATTTTAGTGTATGTAACACGTAAGGACTTCATAAGGAATAATTCATCTCATTTCCCTATGAAGACACAAACAAAGGAATAAATTCCAATTTAGAAACTAAGATAAATTTTAGACATCCCTTTCCATCTCTACCTCGTTGACGGACAAACTAACAGAGTAACTTTACTACTGTAAAATTTTTATTTTTTAGATGGTGCTTTCCTTCAACATAAGACAAGATTTCAAATACGAGAGATATCTACCAGAACTTGAACATATCTCATCCAGTTGAGAGGAGGAATAATCTCTGTGATAACATATATATCTCATTATAATGTAAACAAACAAATCAGTTATCAAGTTACAAATATAGAAAGATCAATTATTTGAATGCCATTAATTGGTGAGAAAGGTAAAATATTCGCAGACACCTGAAGAAGATTTTTTAACTTTGGGGAAAAAACTTGTTTTCCTTCAACTTTTCGGCCATTTTATAATTATGGAAGTGTTAGAGGCAAAATAGTTTTTCTTAAGAGACCTGCCGCTCGATATTCATAAACACAACAAAAACAATATATTCAATATAAAAACTTAAAGTTTGATAATGAATAATTTAAAATGTTGATGTCAAATAATTATTTGGAATACAAAGCAATCAAATATGTTCTTCCATGCGTTAGATATTTTCTAACCAAATCAAGTTTTTAAAATAATTTTAACTTATTTTTGTTTATGTTATATACATATGTAATAATATTGCTGCCATTTTTATACTTAAGTTTATACATTTAGTTTTATCTAGACTTATTATAAATCTCTACTTTTACCACATAGTTATATAAATCTTTTATACTCGAAGATAATTTTAAAAATACACAATTTTTTCTCAATAATTTTAGAGGCTACGCACTTTTAATGAAAGACTTACAAAAAATAGATATTTCATAAAAATTGCGCAGCTTGTGAAAACGAGCGAAAATCTGTCATTAGCGTATTTTCGTTAGCTGCGAGCTCGTTATGCCCTAGTGTGCGAAAACGAAAGCTGCCTATAATTAAGTAAAACTTAAATTATTAAAAAGAAGAAATAGTTAGAATATTTAAAACTGACCATGTTAAATATGAAATACTTTTTGCCTGTCTCAACAAAAAAATTGAACATAACAATTAGACACATGCCATTAACCCTTCTACATAGTTCAATTATTAATTTATTATCTATCTATTCTAGTTTTAATTGTTTTTAATTAAAAAAAAAAATAAAGTATAGCCGTTTTTCTGAATCTAATAGAAAATTCTAATTCTTTTTTTTTGTAGAATTCAAATCTCAAAACATAAATTGCTTAAATTCGAAAATTATCAATATCATATGCTTTTCTGTTTTTAATGCTATTAAAATTTCTGCTGGGCTACTTAAGGACATGATTGTCATAGTAATTATGATTAAAAGTAAATTACTTATATTATACCTACGTCATGAATGTGATTTCTTAAACGGATATTATTTGCTAAAATGAGGATTCCTTTTTTTTATTGGGGACAGAGAATAATTTTCCTACCATAACCCTATCCACTATTCCTTTGACCCTAGGTGAAACAACAAGTAAATATTTTAAAAATCAAGGCAACACCTGTCTGAATGATGATTAACAATAACAACTAAGTTTTTATACAGTCTGTTTCTTTACATACAGCTTTCTAGTGTCATGCAAGTAGTCCTATTTAGGTCCTCTTTTCCCTTAATTATTAAACAGGGAATGTCGAACAAAAAATACATATTATTTCTAAACATTAAGGACTAAGGAGAGTATAGATAGTTGAACAAAAAGTACACATTACTACTGTTCATAATGTATGCAAAATTAATAGTTAAATCCTTAACCCATACAGAAGGCAAAGGGTAAGTTAATTAAAATGAACGTCCTTAATTTTTCCAATATTAAAGATATTTTAAACCCCTGTGCTCTCTTTATACAATTTATCTCCCCCCCCCCCTGTTTAGAATATACAGTAAATTTGGATCCACATCACTGATTTTTACATAAATTCTCATGTTAAATGTGTTATTGTATAACATAAGCGGATATCCGGTATTACAATAGTTCAAACTTTTGGACCGTGCTTTCTTAATAATTTTTTTTATAAAAAAAGTTTCTACTTGTTGAATTTATTTTGTAAAACAATATTTTCTTGCCTCCAATTAAAAATACTGTTTTTATCTTTTTTGATGAATATTTAATATTTTTTAATAATCATTTATTGTTTTTTTTTTACCAGTGATATATTTTGTAAAATGATTATATGTTTATTGACAAATTTTTAGTAATGATTTAGTAAGATCTAAGAGTTCGTCCGTGGCCGTTTTACTTTCATTTTATAAACTTTTTATGTATAGGTGCTTTTCCTTTAAGTGCCTTTCGAGCACTATGATAATCCCCCCTCCCTTATTTTCTTTTATACAAATTGAAATAACCTTCCATTCCAAATATGGTTAAATGTCACAAGACCTCTACAGGGGTCGAAACGGCAAATATTCAAAATCTTTCTGAACCTTTGAATTTGTATTGAACCTGTTTAATTGTTTAAAAGCATAATTTTTTTAATCATTAATATTAAACAAATCTAAGTATAAAATGCAACCTTTCATTATTTACCTTATTAGGAAAAAAACAGGCTAAAGATTAAAGAAGGATTAAAATAGTAAATTGTAACCAAAAGTTATTGTCATTTTATGCTATAAATTCTGTCATTTAAAAACAAATGGGGAATACCTTATTTTGACTGCGTAATCATTTATTTAAATATAACAAAATAACCCCCCCCCCCAAAAAAAAAAAAATCCGCAGATTTAAATTATAGATTACACAGTTACAACATAATGGAACATCCCCTCTCGTTATTTTCTATATATTGTAGTTCACAATATGAAACCTACTTAATATAAATACTCAAAAGGGAATTAAATGATATTAACAACCAAGATATTTATGTTTTAAATAAGAAATATATAATTAAAATACAAACTACCTATAATGTTTAATTTTATTATTTATTTAATTTGTATGTTATACAAATATTTACATATAAACAAATCACAAGTCTAACAACCTACAAAAAAATGAAAAAGATTTGAAATAATATCAATTTGGTCAACTTCCAAAATCATAAATTAATTTTTGTGACTTAAGAATATTGAAATATCTTTAACTGAAAAATTTACTTTTTAACAAAAATCAAGCACTGAAATAAAAATAATTAAAGATGGGATTGGTTTTCTGATAACATTGCACCATTTGAAACTAAATAACAAAATAAACTGAGTACAAAAAATACTTAAAATAATGGGACATAAAAAATAAATAAAAAAAGTCTAAATGCATTATTAAAACCCTAAGCTCTGTGTGGGACTAAAGCCCGATACCCCCGATGCTGAACTCTGCCCGTTGAATGGGATCTGCAAAGCCCAACCAGTCGCTGGCATGCGTGGGGAGCAGACCCATCCCGTGACACTTGTACATCGCCAAGGCTAGGTTTGCAAGATTTCCCATAACAAACACAAATTTTTGACCTAAAATAAAAGAATAGCGTCAATATTTGGTTTTATAAAGCTTAGCTTTCGTAATCGTGATTAAATTTTCCCAAAACAACCTGAAAGCAACAATACCTAAATAATCAAAAAACAACGATGACAACATCCATAAGTAGAGAAGCTCAAGAATTATGAATGGATATCGGGCAAAAATTAATTATAGAGCAGTGTAATAAAAATGACCATTAAACTTGTTAATCACGAAACCTTTAAAATAAAGATCTAACAATTGATCTAGCACCACTATTAATAAATTAGCAATAGGTATGTAGCTATGAATTAATTGTAAAATCAGTGATTCGATTTATTTGGCGAAATCACTTATTAAGGATGACCAATAATCCTGAACACTCCTAATAAAAGAAACTGTTATCCCCTTCTTTTGTAATACATATAAAAAAGGTTTCCATACAAGTAAAGAGTTGACTATCCATAAAAGGACCAATACTGGTGAGAAGCCATATATTGAAACGTGTTTTGACTTACCAATAATATTTGTGGCAATGCCTCCACTTCCAGATTCAAATGATTTGAAGGTCTGCTTCACTGAGAACATGGTTTTTACTGGCCTAAACAGTTTTAACACAATTTATTTTAAATACTTTGTCTTCCAAAATCTCACGGATATTGTTATCTATAACTTTATATAGCTTAAAGAATGTTAGGTAGTTAATGTATCTGCAGATTAAATTATTGTGAAAGAATTCGTACCTGACCATCATCATAATGACCATCATGATGGGGAAGATAGAGATGGTGTTGCCTGACATGTACATGATGAAAAGGTTCATGGGAACCTGCTTCAACGGTCCCAGAGCCACGTCCCAACTTCTTTTGATTTTTAGGTTTGGATCCGTCTCTCTTAAAATAGATGAGAATTGTCAAACCGGATCATTACCAATTGGACAAATAAATGTTAAATGGTTTCCCTTAAAGTACCTACTCGAGCACCCCTTATCTTGAAATAAAATGAAAATAAGAGGGAGTTCTTTTTCTTTTGTTTGTTTCAATTTATTACAAACGTAGGAGGTGCTCGATTGCACTGTAAGGGAAAAGCCCTTTATTTTGTGAAAAATTATCTATACCTAGATTTAGATTGTGTTACCTAATTGTGTTTATATATGTTGACTGAAATAAATATTTTTATTTGATTTGATTTTGATATAAAATGAGAAAAAAAATAGCAGTCCATTATTGTGTAAATTGGATAAAATTGCCAAATGTTTAAGGGACAGTGCCGGCCATTACAACCTTTTAAACGTACTTCTAAATGAATTGTAAAATTACGGTATGTGACGTTTTTACTTTTAGCAGTTCTGCAAATGCTTTGATACAATTCTAATACAGAATAAAATATCTAATTAACCAATAGACCATTTTTTCCCAAAATATCCCTATTTAGTTAAACTTTAAAAATAAAAAAATACCTGTTTGACTCATGATGGATGGAGGTATGTCCTGGCGTGTATCCTGGAGGGGAGGGGAGTTCTGTGCCGCCCCCACCTTGCCGGCTAAAGTCCAGCTGCCACGGGGACCGAGCATTCTTTTTCAACTGTTTGTCACCTGACATTTTGACGGCTAGGTTGTCTGAAATGATAAAACAGTCTTTGGCGGGTTTTCATGAAGTTTCACTGTAAACATAAATAATTCACAATTCAAATGGAATGACAATAATATTTTGTTTCTTATGATAACAATTGGTATTTAAAACTTTTATTAATTTAACTAACATACTAAGAATTCTTGTAATTTACTAATCGACAGCTGAATGTATAATTTTCTTGGTGTACTCAAATGCCAGGAAAAGAACACCCGAGGAAACAAAGGTTCTGACAAGCGTAGCACCCAAACCATTGTACAGTGCACCCAATCCTTCGTTCTTGTATATCTTGTACATTAATTTCAACATGGGTGTCTTTCCGCCCGACACTTGCAGTCGGCTCTTGACTACGTCAGCAGGGAAAATAATTGTCCAAAGAGTGACACCTGCCATACCACCAGAAAGAACAGTCTTTAGAGGGCCAATGTCGTCTTTGCTCTGGCCAGGCTTTCTCAAAGCTTCTCTGCAAAATTCATACGAAAGGAAGAAAAAGAAATATCCTGGCATTTCGCGGGTAAACGTTGCTGTCAGTCCACGGAAAAGGCCTGGCACGCCATCAGTCTTTAGAATGTCTTTGGTCAGTTTGTATGGACCAATTTTGGGAGGCTCTTTGCCTTTGTTTATGTAAGATTCTCTCATAGCCTGTAGCCTACACTTTACTAGCTCGGTAGGACAAAGTGCAAGTGAGGACCAGAAGGCAGCCAAAAATCCGCTAAATCCATTAGCAGGCACACTTAGATTTTCAACCTTTGGTACACCCAGCATATTGGCGATCAACTTCTGGTGGGCGCCGTAGGCGGCAAACAGGATGCTGTTCTCGGCAATGTTGGCCATCAAGGCTGGCACCGTCCCGGCGTACAATCCACGTATTACGCCCTCTCGTTGTATCGTAGCCTTTGCACAAACGGTAACGTTAGGATACAACTGCGGAAACGTTTGCATTTTAACTTTAAGTGTATCTAAGGGTTGGCCGACATAAACACCGGCGGCCGCGCCGACAGACCCTGCGATAAAGTCAATTACCGCGTCTTTACCCGCGCTGCTACCTCCAGCTGTCATTGTGATTTTGTTCTAACTAGATTTATTTTCTATTGTATTGTAACTAAACTATTCTAGTGCTGTATTGACATTGTGTCTACTAGTACTTTAGCATTGTTGTGTGCATGTGTGAGAATTTGGCGAGGTGCCAAACTTTCCTTTTCTTAGTAAAAACTGTTATGTAAGAGATCAGAAAAATTATAATTCACGCATTAAAAATTGTCATCTTTTAAGTTCATTTCAATTAAGTATTTTTTTCTTTTTTCACATTCTAACACAGTTTAACATAGTTGTTTAAACATTTTTTGTTCTGAAAATGTTTATTGTTTACAGCTAAAGAAGAGGTGAGACAGAATTGTAATGTTCCCCGAGGCCGTGAAGGTGCCTGTGGTAGGTTAGAATGATGGGATCACACGAGAATTCTTCGCCAATTGTAATGTCAGGTCCTTCTCCTTGTATAACCTTAAAATAAAAAAATATTTATGCAACTTCAGTTCCAAAAAAATATTTTATCATACCTCCATGGGGGAAAAACTCGAAAAATATATGAGAGGTAAAAAATAAACAAAATAAAAATATTTTACAATTTTTCTCCTCATTAGGATAAAAATAGGGGGATTGGGGAAATAAATAAAATATTTTGCAGCCGGGGGTAAAAAAGGAATCTTGTGCAGAATTTATATACACCCCTAATAAAAAGAAGAGCAAAATATATTTATGAAAAAAAGAAAATTTTCAACCTACATCAGTTAATTTAAGAAATGAACAATCTTATACCTGGATAGGTCTTTTCAAGACCACAGACAAAGCCCTGAGCTCAATTTGTCCTCCCCATGCATGTGTAGATCTCATAGTCTCGCAGTACTCTTGATACTCAACACTTGTCAACATATCACCAGTGCTAAATAATAATATATTAATCCTCCCCATGCATGTGTAGATCTCATAGTCTCGCAGTACTCTTGATACTCAGAACTTGTCAACATATCACCAGTGCTAAACAAAAAATATGCTAAATAATTATCACAGGACAAAAAATCAATTCTTTAAACAAAATTTTAAAGGACTTTTTAAATAGCTTCACCCCCATCATGCTGAAATGGTACAAAGAAATTGTTGAAAGACAAATACAAGTTTTTTTGTATAAAGAGCACCAGAATTAATGCAGAGTTTTAGGTGCGTTTAGAAACATCCAAGAAAACTAAAAGGACTCAAAAATGTATAGTAAAAAATACTTTTTCGTAGGTCTTACTGTATACTGTATGTACTACTTTAGGCATTATGAAGATCCATTAAAATTAACACAAAACTACTAATCAAAATGTAATTGTAAAAAAGCGTCAGTTCTTTTAGTTAACAAAGCATTATTATTGGTGAATATAAATCATCTCTAATAACGAAAAATTGTGGTCTTTTGATATTTATTTAAATCAAGCTTTCTAATTTTACTAGACGCTCTAAATGAATTTTGGCGTTCTGTTTCAAAACACTTGATATTACGGAATCTCTAAAAAAAAAACTTACCCTCCCTTATTTATTCAATAACCTGCTAATGCAAGGCTGGAACCAATGATAATAAAATAACTTAGAAAACGTTAAATAAAATGGAAACAAAAACTACCAACCTAGGATTTGAAAGAAATGGAGAGTACTCGTCAGGTTTAGCAAGTAACTCATTGGCAGTGCTATCTCTCAGCTGTTCTACTGAAGAGTCAATGCTGTACTGGCCCAGCTGATCTACCACTCCAGCAAATAAACAGTCACCATTTGATGCAATCTAAAATAACAATAATGTGCCTTGAGAAAAACAGGCAGTCGCGAACTTGTGCTAAAACTTTAAACCAAATAAAACTCAATTTATTGAAATTATCACAATTACTATTAATACAAACAACCCTCCTCAAATGGGTATCTAATTGTTTTTACACACAGAGTTCTCTCTATGAGATACTTATAGAAGGACCTGTTCTTTTTTTAGCCTATTCTCCAAGTGCTCTTTATATTAGTCACAAAACAGGAAAGATCCTATTCATTCCACACACCCCTTCCCCCCAACCATCCTCAAAACATTTACCATTTGTATGAATGTTTTCATTAACTATTGCTTATTGACAACATATTATTTAGAATAACTTACATCTTTTAATTTTAGCTTCTTTTCTATTAACTTGGCAGAAATTCGTTCTTGTTCTTTAGCTCTTGGTCCAAACTTATTTAATTCTTCCTAAATGAAATCATAAATTAATTTAATTGGTTAGCAAATTCCCAAAACAAAGCTTTTAATCAAACCAATAATATAATCGGATTGTTTCTATTTGTCCATGAAGGAAAGTATCTACTAGACTTTCTAAGTTTAATCTTTATTGTATGTATAAATGTAGGTACCTACCTGTTTTGCAATTTCTTCTTGACGTTCTCTTTCTTGCTGTGCCTTTTTATCTTTTCGTTTTTGTGCCTAAATAGTAAGCACTACATTAAGAAGTATAAATCTATAATTTTGATAGAGTGAATAATTAAACAGGACTAATTCTTTTCAGGGGATCTGCTTATGTTATCAGTTAAACCACAACTCATATCAATCAAAGTAGGGGAGGGAACAACGCCAGAAAATTAATTTGAAAATTCTTACCCATAAATAATACAAGCTAACAACAAAGTTTAACACATAACATTTACAGAGAGTAGATATATTAATCCCCCTTGTTCTATTTATTTCTATAGTTAATATTTCTTCTCTCTCACCTTAGATTTATTTTGAGTTTCCTTTTTAATCCTGAGTGGTCCCAGAGCCTCTTCCTCCTCTTCTTCTTGATGATTATTGCCATCCTCAAGAGTAAGACTGGCTTCAATACCATTTGTAAGAGCAGCCGCACTGAAATAAAAAGTGTAATAATGCAAGCTAATGATAACATTAAGGAGAGTAGGTAGAAAATTAGTTATTTTAATAAATCATATATTTGAATGTGTTACTTAATTTAGACAACCTACTTATAAAAATGAATTTGGAAGCTCAATGAGAAGAATTAAAATATAACCGGAAAATGAAAAAACAACTACCAAATTATATTTTAACAAATACCAATAAGCTCCACTAGTTCCTAATAACCTCCCCAACCCTCTTATAACTCATAAAGTGTACTTCAGACTTCATAAAATTTTCCATATCTAGCTTTACACAAACTCACATATTTCACAATAAAAACCGATAAAAATTGTCTTTTGCGGTTCAATTTTACGCGTTTGCCAGAAATATATATATAAATATACAAATTAAACTAAACTTACCCATCATTATCAGCTGCAGTTTTCATAAATTCTTCCAATTCTGTTTTATGCTTAGTCTCCAGATCATCTTCAAGCTTGGCTATTGTATCAGCAACTTCTTTTTTCTTCTTCTTGTCCGCCTTCACAGTTTTCTTCAAGGCTTGGATTTGTGATTGCAGCTCTTTTTTCTCATTGCGATGACGTTTAAGCAGGGCCTCTTTAGGGTCTGTCTCGGATTCACTATCTGACATTTTCTTCTGAAAAATTTATCCAGTTTTAGTTATAAATATTAGGTATGTTTTGAGGTAAAATATTCATGCTTTGTATTAGTTTACTTAGACTATAAAAAAAATTCTCCCGTCAAACTTGTGTTGGTCCAAAATTAATATGAAATATGTATATGTTTTTACAATGATATTCAAGGAAATGGGTATATCACTTTAGTAAATATTATTCAACACCTCCTTTTTATCCACAATTTAAAAGTACTAGTTTTTTAAAATCTTTTAATATTTTCGATGGCATTGAGAAGTGAAACTTAAAATAATACAATAAACTGTGAAAAAAGGTTGTTTTGACAATCACTTCTGATTATAATGATATTAACACACTGTATTAGTTTATCACAGATGATAATTATAATGCAGATAAAACACCAGTTTAGCTTTTCTTTTTGAACAGATTTATTAAATCAGGGGCGTGCAGAGTCTTATGTTTTTTAGGGGTGTTTATTCTGCATGGGATCCCTGGCTATAGGGAGAGGGGGATTAATGAAAAATTATAGGGAAGGAAAAAAATGATGTTACTGAAAATATCAGCTGCTATTTTGAAAATCGGATCAAAAACACCAAAGAAATATAAGAAAAATCAGCAAAAAGCTAATTGTCCTCTCGTCTACAGACACAAAAATCCCTTAGAATGGTATAATGTTAACTAGCGGGGAGAAACAAAATTTTTTGTTATACACCCCTGTTATTATTTAAGTGAAAAACGTTGTTAGGTATCCCCCTGAAATTGAATCAAAAAAAGGATGGAAAGTACAATGGTTTTCTAAACTTATCTGCACGCAACGGGATTTAATTCAAGAAATCATATAATAAAACCTTATTTTTTTGACTAGGTACTTTTAACAAAACATTTATGACACGCACAACATTATAAATAAATGAATAACAAATACTATAAAAATTATCACAATACAATAACAAAAATAAATGCAAAAGAATACTTAAGTAATGGTAATTAAAATTTTAAAAGGATAGCTCCAAGTAATATAGAAATATTATGCTACAATACTAGTGCAATTTTTGTACTTTAAAATTGTTTCAAAATGGTAATTTTCATACAATAAGGATGAAATTATATTATTTGAAAGTTGAAAGGGTTAATTTTCCTATTGGTTGTCTTTATAATATCCAATTAAAACATTTCACATAACAGAGATGACTTTGAATTTATATGTAGCTAAAATTATAAATTCCCTTCATGGAACTATCACTTACAATCAACAAAAAGGAACTAAACACATGTTAATTGTGGACAATGACTTACTAAGTTAGAATCTATCCACCGGAGCTTCAGAATCGAATGTTGTGCCATCATCTCCCTTCCAATCCAGTCCCCAGTGGTACCTACTCCCATAGTGGACACCATACCCCAGCCTCGCCAAGCAAGCCTTATCCAGAGTATCAAAACTAAGATTCCAGTACAGTAAATTATCAATCCTTTCTAAATTTTGACAATTTTCCAGCAAAAACATTAGGGTTCTTTCTGTTAAACATTGACTGTCATTAAAAATTAGATGTAGGTGTGTCAGGTTTCTTAAATGAGGTATTGATCTGAACAAAGTAATAAAATCTTCTTCAGTAATATTCACCAACATTTCATTGGCTTTAGATTTAATAGTTAATTGATGTATTTTTAATTCTTTCAGTCCAGGGGCAGCATTTAATAAATCTTGAAGATCAGTTAATAAAATGCTACTTCTAAAGCTATCTTTGAAAATTGAAAGCTTTCTTAATGAAGGGAAGATTGGTATATTTGCATTTGAAGAAACATCTGTTTGAGTAAAAGGAATGTAGAATAGTTCAAGTTCTTGTAACCGTGGCAGATGACACGATAATTCTAAAATTTTTGGCAGTTTCTTAATTCTTAATGTTACAACATTCTTTAAAAATCTGTAAGTTTCATCCTTCATTGGCAATAAATCTCCATGAATGCCATCTAAATTAATTTTGTCCAGTTTGTTAAATATCAGAGGTATAAGTTCCAGTAGGAACTGGACAAATCTTGGTTCAGGTACAACATCAAAGCAATTCTTCAGGGTGTCCATGACCTCGGTGCCGTTGCTAAAGAAGTTCAGGGACAGGTGTTTAAGAGTTGTGCTGGCTGGAAAGGTATCTCGTTTACTGAAATATAACAATTGCCTTCTTTACTTTTTTGGCTAAGTTTTGCTTTCATTTTTAGAACTAAACCATCTCATACTAGGTACTTAGGTAATTACCTATAGGGAACAATTTTTAAAAATATTCTTTTATTTTTAACTTGAATTTTGTAGTTTTCCTAACAAAGCCCCTCTTTATTTAAGAATATGACAAGAGCATCACAGATCAACTAACCTTTGTCTATGTTAAGATCAGCCGTTTCTTATGTTTCTAAGAAATTGGCACTGCCAGCGGTAATTTTAAAATATTTTTCTGGTGAGTTTTCTTAGAAGGGTGATGATACACTCCCTCAAAATAGTTATAAACCTTCGCAGGACATATAAGAAGCTTCTCTGCAAAGGAAAACAATATCGGTCCAGCAGTCAGGGAGATCCTTCGTACACACAGAGATCCTGTTACTTTTATATTTTCTATATATTTGAACACTAAGAAAGGCACTCTGAAGTAAAGCACCAGTAAAACCAACCTGTTACAAATCTGTAAGGAAATCCAGGACAAATGGAAAGATCTGATATGCATGGAGTGAAGACTTGGTATTTCTGACAGGGATATTGTACTCCGGGATGTTACACTTTGGGAATAACATTCCTGACAAAAAAAATTATTATTTTGAATTTTCAAAGTACTTGAATGACTATTTTTCAAAGTGCTAAACAAGTCAAAAAAATTTGGGCTTAGTTTTGTTCATTTTTTAGGCTATTTTTGTGAATAGAAAGGCTATCAACTCAACATTTATCATAATTTTAAAAAAATTACCAAATATAATTTATAATAAAAAACTTAAAAATATTTTTTACCTTCAAATCAATTTCTCTAAGAGTTGGATTTCTCAACTGATATTGTATAAATTCTTCAAACCCGTCATCAGTTAACTATAAAAGTATTACAAATAAAGTCCCTTTCCAAATTCTATTCATCTATCATTCCTATAATTACCGACATCTTAAATGTCTTTTTTTATAGGTATACCAAAAGTTGAACAGGTTATTGATTTGAATCTTAGCTTAAACCGCGTCATAAATAAAGACGTAAAAAATTAGTGATATGTTAGGTACATTAAGGACTTCCAGACTAAATATGGGAAAACAAAGGGTTGGTTTTCTGTATTTGTTGGGATGTTAGTGCCTTGGGACCTACTTTAAAAAGCCTAAATTTCTTATCAACCATCCCCAGATGTTTAAGCTTAGAAGCAAGACAAGCTTCTAAAAAATATAAAAAACCTGTTGATCTTTCATTGTTTCTGGTAGGAGATGAATTTCCAGGTATTGAAGAGAAATACAGTGTTTACCAACCATAGATAGTGTGTCATCATCACAAAAATATCTAAATTCAGCAATTCTTTTAATTCTTTTTGTTTATTTATGAAGCACTTCAAAGAATTTTCTGAAGAGTGGTTTTAGACTAATTTCCAAAGCAGAGACAAGTACTCTTTTAAAAGTATTTTTACTTTCACAAATATCTTAGGTTCTGTTCTTCATAACATCTGTTCATCTTAATATTTCTGTTTTGGCTAGTTTTCATTTACAAATATGAGCTACATATTTTGATAAACTATAAAAAATATTCAAATAAAGACTAAAATTTTCTACATACATTAAATTATTCATTGAAGAGCGATTCAGGATAAAAAAACTTACTTCAAAATAAGATGAGTTATATTTGAAAGATTATGAAACAAAGTTTGTAGCTGAGGCTTCCAGGTGGAGTCTGTCACTTCATAAGTGTAGGAGAGATTGGTAGAACTTATCTCACATGAACTCAAACACATTTTACTGTAATATAAATAACTTGTTTTAAATATTGAAGAATTTTTAAGTAACTAAAAATGAAGCATTAGCAAAGAATAGAATTCTAAAGAATGATTTAAAAATAAGCCCCGTCTATTTGCTTTAGTTATGTGGGCAAAATAAGCTCACTGTCTTTTCAACTCACCATTGATGGTTTCTTAGAAAGAAACAATATAAAGCAGAAATAATTTGAACTTGGCAAAGCATTTGATTTAATTTTGAGAAAGTATTTCAATATTTGTAATTAAGTATTTTAGATGATTAAAATAGTCATTTATTTTTCCTGAAGTGATTTATTTCTTCTTGATCAGAATCTAGTAGAAAATGAAGAATTTCGTTACCACCAGATCCTTCAGAAAACATTTCACTGAAAAAAAAGAGTTAAAATGAAATAAAGAAGTATCGCATTTAGGCAAGTGGAATCATTAATCCACATATAAGCAAAATATGCAAACCATTTTGTTAAGGTCAAACTAAAGTTATCTTACAGAAAATCAATAATAAAACTTGCAGTAGAATAATTCATTTTTTGCTAGACATTTTTAAACATCAACTAAGGATTTAGGGATTGTATAACCAGCGATATTTCAATGTCTCCCCCCTTGAAGTCGTAAAATTCTGATTAAGATTGAGTTGTTAATCTCAATTTCCAATAGTTAAAATTATCAACATACCTTAAATTCAAAAACTTGGAATGTCTGGAGAAAATCCTCCAAGCAAGGAAAGACATATTTTGATTATTTGGCTTGCTTCTACTAAACTCTGGCATCAGAGACAAACAGGAATCATTCTCACATGCCAGTCTTTGTTGTATATGAGTGGCCACAGCCTCCTTCAGGATCCAGGGCAAGGTGCAGAAATATGCTTCTAGAGACTCATAGTGTTTGCTTTTTCTGTCTTCTGTGTGTAAACCTTAAAAGAAAAAAGAAAATTATCCCCCCAATTTTTACTTCTAAACTTATATTTCTAATATGCTAGTTTGTTTTAAGGGATATATAGGAATAAGTTAATGTTTGGGATTCCATTTTTACAACCTTTTGAGCAATAAGCATGTTTCCTTAAATTTAAATTATTACACATGACAGGAGACAAATGAAAGTAAAAAATATATAGACACTAGAGGCTATGCACGTAAATATTTTTTTCAATCTATGTTAAGATGAGCTGTATACCAGAATAATTTTTTTTTCGGCCGCTAAATGGGGTTAGTTATCTATTTCCTATTTCCCTTGGTAGAATGGTGGTACCATCCCTAAAAATAGCTATAACCTTCCCAGGGCATATTTGAAGCTACACTGTATCAGTTCAGCGGTTAGCGAGATCCTTCGGTACAGACAGATATTATTATAAGGAAAAAAGAAAGATGGCAATACAAAAAATAAGCTCAACTAACCTTTTTCAATAAACAGCTTTGCAATAAGTTTAGCTGAAATAGTGGAAAGTGGTCTGACTCTGGACAATTTTACTACATCATGTCCATACCTCACTGTAATCAAATTTTTATTCAATTTTGTCATATTTAGTATAATAATCAATCATTTAGCTCCAAGCTTTTTTATTTGGTAGGGGGGGTAAAAATTCGAAATTCAAAATTTTGCACCCCCAAGGTTATAATCTTTATATCATATAGGCCCAAGCTTATACATTTTTTTGTTGGGGGGGGTAAAAATTCAAACTTCAAAATTCATATAAGCACGGACGCCCAAGCTTTTTAATTATTTTTTTTTTTTTTTGGGGGGGGTGTTAACACCCAACCCC
>LS049512.1:0-11137 GCA_900241095.1 Acartia tonsa | reverse complement strand
TAAAAATTCAGTTTGTCATAAATACATCCATTGCACTGGCAAAAACACATCCACTGTAAATTTGCTGGATGTGTAAATGGCAGTCCCCCGACACTACTACTGTGTTCACTGTTCTCCATTTTTATCAAAAATTGAACTTTTAAAACCTTCAAAAGTCAAAAATAAAAAATATTTTTTTATAGGGAAAAAAAATATGTCGAGTTTTTCTTGACTTTAGGTTGGAGTCGGATCCGGAGCCGTATTTCCAGATACGGTTCCGCAGAGCCGAAGCCGCACTAAAATCAAACTGCTCCGAAACGCTGGTTCAAACTATAAATTAGCTTGGTATTTTTCCTTTTAATAATATAGGCTTTTTATTTCGGAGGTTTGGAGAATATTAGTACCTCCAATACCCTTCTAAATAAAAATAGTTATAACAATATCTTGACCATTTAAAATTAAAAACATTAATGCTGAACGTTTTAGATTTCCATGAAAACCGTGGAAACGAATCAGGTCGATTAAACTCTTCCCGAAGGTCTATGTCAAGTAGAAACACAAGTATAAACCTACCAGAACCTGACTTAATTGTTAGCCTTGTTGAGGGCAGGGGTACGGCAAAGGTGAGGCTATTTTTATGCTTTCAAATCCGAATTGATGTGTTTTCTGAAGTTTATATGTTTCTCTTCTTAAACGAGGACCAAAGTAGAGAGTTTTAAAGAGAGAAAAGGAATAGTGATGTCATATTTTTAGCATATTTTGGTTGTATTCGAAGACACACAATAAATTCGAACACTTTTCTAAAGTCAAGGTGCATGTAATTGATCAAATAAACAGCTAAGGATGTAATACTTTGGAGGGGAATTCTTTATCATAGGTACCTTGTATTTTGATTGTAACGTCTGCCATAATTATTTATGTCCATACATTTACTTTTTAGGGTGAAGTTGGTATCGCAGCCTTCCAGATTTCCAATCCTGTGTTGATACTTTGTCAGTTGTCAGATTCTCCCACATATCCAAGGTGGAAAACAAGTTTAATTCATGTGTTTTTATTCTTAAATTTGTCCCCAATTATTACGTTGAACGTTTTGTGTGTTGTCGGGAAGGTATTGGGTTAGTATCTGGGCTCAAAATACGTTAGGTACTACTAAAGAAGTTAATAAGTGTAAATATTGCTGCTAGTGACATTAATAGAACAGAGAAAGGGAAATGCTTAAACCCAGTAACAGGCTCAACTTATATATTTGCCTTTCTGTGTTTTTTTGTGTAAACCAATAAGCATCCCTTATAGAATCTACTTATTCTTCCGTATTATTCATCCATGATTTTTTGGGCATTGCTACTTATGGACGTTGTCATCCTTGTTTTTGTTCAGGTCTCTTAGTAAACTGATGTCACTAAATCCAGTTGAGATAATTATGCCAGCCGATACTATATTTGCCAGAAAATCTGATGGTTCAGGTGAAACTTTAATCGTTGTATTTTCAACAAATTTAGAAGTTTTAGTACCGCAAGATAGAGATACGAGACATACTGTCTGATTCCACCAATAGGAAATACTAAAGGAACATACATGAGATATCATTGGTTGAAATTGTGTACACATTTTGGCGCATATTTTAGGAGTAAGCTTTTACCGTGTAAATTAATTCGTGTAGAAAATTCTTCCCTCGATAATGTGAAGCATATGAAACATATATTAAGTTAGTTATAAATTTTTAAAAATAAAGTTAGCTTTCTAAAAAATATATCGTCGAATAAATTCGTCTAAAATTTTGTCGCACGTATCTAGTACCTACATAACAAAATGTAAACAAAACTTCTGTCTGCACAAATTCCTTTTTTAATTTTGACGAAAAATGGGGTCAGTTGTCTATTTAAAGCAGCTACATAAGTGAGGCACATATGCCAATCAACCAACAAACGTACGTCCAATAAAGTTCAGACTTTGCTATCGTAATAATGGCACTTCATATTGTAAGATTATGCATAACTAAATCAGGGTAACTAAATAATTTCCTTTAATCATATTTACAGAAGTATAAAAGACTAAAGTTTTTTCATTTATGCACAACATGAAAATATTTATTTACTTATTATGTGCATACAACTTTTATTTATGTTCAGGAGAGTCTCGTTGTAAGTTATCTAAAGAAGTGAACAAATTTCTTCCTGGAACGACCATTCATAGAGTTCAAAGAAAACATTTTGATGACAAGAAAGGTTACACAACTTCATTTTCTTGCTATTTAGTAATCTTTGTTTAACCTGTATTGCCTCCAAAGCTCTGCCACCAATCTAATGTGTTTAAATTATTTTGCTTTACGGCCTTGGTATTAAAAGAAATAACACCTGTAGCTAGGACAACATATGTGGTTGCATGACCTTTGTCTGGGAGTGTCAACTGTGCTTGATAATGAGTATCTATAGTATGATAAAGTGCGATTTAGACTTAAATCTGAAAACATTCCCGACAAAAAGCTAGTGTTATAAATTTTGGTAATGCTGACGGTACTGTTGTTTATTATATATTTTTTTTATCAATCCATCCATGATTATTTCTTTCATTTCAGGTCAGATTACTTATAGTTGATTATATCATCAGGTTTATGTTACAGCATAATTAATACATAAACATGTTCATTTGTAATATAGGTTTGAGCTTGCTTCAAAGTTTGGGATCTACAGAGAGCGGAACTAGCGTGGAGCTCCACTATCAGAACAAATATTATGCCCTGGCCGCTACAGCTGCGCTTATTCAATATCTGCAATTTTCTGAAGGTAAATACAGTATCCCCTTTTGTATGAAATTATACAAATTTTACCTCCTGAAAGAGCTATTGTGTAGGAGCATAACGAGCAAAAAACCTCATTCTCTTTATCTTTTAAATAAGGGGGGGGGCGTTTTTTCTTTATGCCTAATCTCTGCTTGGAGGCCTAACCCTGAGGACCTAATCAGATCAAAAGTGAAATACAGACGCACAAAAAAAATAACAACCGCTGCCATTACTTTTATTATCAAAGTATGTCAAAATAAGGGGTGTTCTTGACTAGGCAATTTGAGAGGAACCACCTATCTATGTTTAATGTTTATTTACCTATACCTAAATTTAAAAATTTAGCAACTTTTGTCAAATATCAAAGTCATTCTGTAAAAAGGGCTTAAACAAGGAGATTGTTAGTAGAATCTTCAATGTTTCAAAATTAAAAATGTATTTTGTCAAACGTATTTAGAAATTGGAGAATTGTTTTATTTCAAAAAACTCGATTTCATGCTTATTGGAAAAATATTTTATTTTCAAGGAATTCGATTTCATGCTTACTCTCTGAGAGTTGTGTACGAATCTGCCCAGCTGTGTACGACTATTGACCCCCTGACTGCTGAACACATTGAGCTCATCACAAGTATCGGAGATCAAAAATCCAAGTTTTCTCTGTTTGGTTGTCTCAACAAATGTACAACTAGAGGTAAAACATGTAATTTTGTGTCAACATCCCTGTTAAACTTTTGTACTTCAATTATATCAAATCCATGACCATAAAAAAGATATGGATATTTATAATAAAATTTGAATTCTTTGAGGTGTCACCCCTTACAATAAGGATCTTAGTATTTGAGGGAGGAGAGAGGGGGTAGAAAAAATAGAAATAAAGTTTCCATAAAAATGTAAAACTTTATCACTTTAGTGGTTAGCAAGATCTTTATTGACAACCAAGAAATCTACTTGTTTATAAAATATATTACATACAGATGACTGAAATATGTCGATTTTTTTTTACTTTTCTTGTATTGGCATTAGTTCTAGAATGTAAATGATAATTATCTTGGATTGATATTTATTCTTATCTTAAGGAGGAACGAGGTTGCTAAGGTCCAACTTATTCCAACCTCCAAGTGACCAGCAGGTTCTTTTTTTTATAAAAATTCAAAACAGGTTCTCGTCATTTGTATTGCCCTAAGGTTCTCTAAAATAGTGATTTTCTAAAAGTTTGGCTATGTTTCACGAGTTTAAAAAGTACACTCCTCTTTTGCCAATGTTCATCTGAATTTAGATTTTTATATTTATAGTAGTATGTATGTTACGTGTATGTATGTGTTTCGGTCTGTATCAAATTTTTCGTATTTTGGCCATTTTTTGTCAGATTTAAAATTTTAGGTAAAAGGTCCAAAAGATTTGGTAATCTTATCTGTCAAAGATGTAGAATATATGTGTGTGTGTTAATCAAATTAGTTTTCTGATTGATGTATTGAGAATATCATACAATATACATTTCATAAGATGACAGAAGACCGTCTAGAAGCTGTAAGTGAGCTAGTAGAGAACCCACAACTACATCAAGTATTGAAGAATGCTCTGCCCAGGTTTCAGGACATTGAGCTTATACTCTCGCTCTGTGTTCAGGTAAGGGAATTTGAGTACGTGGATATTTGTGACAGGGTAATTTTTGTCGTCAATGTAGTCCTCAATTATTGGTTAATACGTTCCTCAATGTTCAGGGGTGGTGGTGTCGTTGTATTAGCCAGCTTGTAGAATTATTTTATCAGGGTATGCGAGAATCTCTCACAATATCCACGAACTCTATATCCATTTTTCAGGTTCATCTCTTGATCTGATAGGAAGCAATTAAGCAACACTATCCAATATTATTATTACATGTTCATAAAAGAAAAATATTTTTAAAAAATAAGATATTTTTAAAATTATTTTTGGGGCATAATTTTTTCCATTTTTGGGAGGTGGAGGTGTCCTTCCTGCAAAGAAAATAGCTTAAAGCCACCGCTGGACCAGTAGCTATCTTCCCTGTTGAGTTGAGTAGAGTATGATTTTAACTAACCTGCCTTTTTAAGCTTCCAGATCAATCAAGCAAGAGCCCCATCTGGTTGGAGAAGAAAATGGACAAAGTTATTTGCCTGAAAGGTATTCTGGAATACATGGAACCGCTCAGCAACCTGTTGGCGGATGTTAAATCCAAGATTTTGTCCGCGGCCAGGGAATTGATGACTAAACACGCCCCTGACTGCTCATTATTGCTAGAGATGATGGATTTAGTGATCAATAAAAATTGTTATCATCAACAGAAGAAAGGGGCGTCAAACCTAAAATTTGCTCGGAGCATGGTTGTCAAAGAAAATGTGAATCCGTTGCTGGATATGGACAGAGCTGCCATGTGTGAGAATATTGATGATCTAGAGACTCACACAAAGGTCATTTTTATTTTTCTTAGTTATTTTATGGATTCATTATATTTTTAACTCAGTAGGTAGGTACTCAAGTAAAAAGTATTTTGATGGTTAAAAAATTAAAAAATAAAATATATAAAATCTGTAACTGGACAAAGTGTCTCAAAAAATCAGCCTTGTGACGTCATAAAAATGAGGGATTAACAATATCCATCACTTTTTAAGAGATTTTCTTTCCCACTTCTCCTCTCATCTCCCTCATTTTTATGACGTCACATGGCTGATTTTTGAGACACTTTGTCAAGCTACCAAAATCTTTATTTTATTTAGGAATTGGAGGATGAATATAATATGCCAGTGAGACTAATGTATTCAGCAAACAAAGGATTCTACCTGAGTGTTACTAAGGAGAAAGGGAAAAAGCTTGATGATAATATTCCTAAATACTTTCAAAGAGTTCAGAAAAATAAGAATGGCTTCACTTTTACTACCGAGGTAATGCTTTGTAAAACTTCTTTTTATAATAGTCCTTTGTCTTGGGATGGTTTAAGGCCACTTTCCTGACCTACTCCGTTACAAATTTTAACTACATTTACATTTCTAGGTTAAAAAGTTGTCGATTCTTTGTTATTTCATCTTATTTTTTTAATGTAATATGGTTATATGATGTATTTTCAGTCGTTCTAGACGACACTCTGGTTATATTTTTCCATAGCACTCGCAAGTACTAATCTTTTCTTCAAAAAACTTTTTATTACTATTAATTTTTACATATGAATACAAAATAATCCTTCTAAATCTAACACGACTTCAAATACCTAAAGATAAGAAATAAGAAATGATATTTTATCCATTTAATTTTAATTTGATTTTAGTTTGTGTCTCTCAAAGATCAAATTATACAGAACATTATGAAGGTAAATCATAACAGCTCATAACAACGAAATTAACTTTTTTTAAATAACGAAACCTATACGTAACAAACTCTTACTTTCCAAATTTTTTTAAATTTTACAAAAAATAACATTGCTTGATTCAATCAAAAACAAATTGCTGAACATAAGTCCCCATCCTTTGGTATTTGGGTGCAACACATTGACGACCTTACTATATGCCCCCCAAATATTATTTTTTATTTATATTTCGCTTGTTGGCTATATCTTATTCCTGGAATCACATAGTGGAGTTTGAAATAAAATTTATATTTTTTTTGAAAATTGATTTAAAGTGCTGCTTTTTACAGCTTCATTAGATTATGACAAAACTCACTCACCTTGTCATTATTAGAAGCTTGAATTCTGAAAGCATAACTTGAATTAGAACTCTGTGATACACCCCATTATTGACACGTGACATAGACAAATAAGATGACACTCGCACGTCCTTGTAGATAATGTAGATATTCTGTGACTTTATGACTTATGAAGGAAGCAGCTGTTTGTATCTTTGCTATATACTCTTATGACTAATAGGCTTTGTATATCGAACAGCTGATTGTGCTTTGTACTTTGATTTGATCATTTGATGACTGTTCAGGTTCAATCTAAACATGAACATTATTAATGATTAGCGCAACCTATGTGTTTTTTTTTAAAGATGGTTGAGTTGAACACGAACATAACCTTCCCTGTGGCACCCTTGTTGACAGTCATCCTGGCGCTTGTGGGCATGGAAGCTATCATGTCGGAGTTCTTTGAGGTAAGGCAGTGGTTTCATGCTTTTATAATGGATATAGAATATAGTTGGATATTGTGACAGGGGAAAAATTGTCGTCAATTTTAGGTTGCAAACATGGATTGGACATCATTTATTGGTCAGTTCATTAATCTAGTAGAAGAGAAGGGGATAGGGTAAAGGGGTTGGATGGAGGGTTTCGTTATATTAGCCCGCTACAAGTTTCACTTTATTAGAGTACATGATGATCTTATGTAACATTCAAGTAATAATATATCGATTCTGAGTTTAGCAACTGATTGTTAATTTTAGGACACGACTACAGCCTTCTACATAATCCTGTTGGTGTGGCTGTGTGACCAGTATGATTCCATCTGCTGCCACACCCCCATCACCAAGAGGTACTGGCTGCGCTTCTTCTACCTGTACCACACAGCATTCTACGCGTACCACTACAGGTTCTCTGGTCAATACTCTGGCCTAGCTCTTCTTACAATGTGGCTTTTTACTCAGGTATTGTTTAGTCCCAAATTAAGGGCTCTTAATTACCTAATTGCAATATGAACTAAAAGTTCAACCAGAAAATTTTCTAATATTGCAATAAGAAAGCCTCCTTGATAACCAAAATGGACGTACAAAATTATCGTCTGTTACAAATAGATTTATTTTGGAAAATTAAACGTTAAAAGTCTTTTTATTTTCAGCATTCCATGATCTACTTTTTCCACCACTATGAGTTGCCAGTAATACTCCAGCAGGCTCAGATCAGGGATATTATTAACAGGAGCAATGGACAGGTTCACATCAACTTCAACAACGTGGTCTCCTTGAACAATAACAACAACAATATCGCCGCCAACGCCAACAACAACAATAACAACGCTGCAGCAAACAACAACAATGTTGTGCGGCGGATTATTAGGCCAAGGTTTACGTTTGGACGATTTCAGTTCAGATTTGTTTTCCAGGCTATGCACAATCCTCCTGTGCCGCCGCAAGCGGCCGCCACATCAGCAAACGCGGCCAATACCCCGCCGTCGGCGGTGGAAAATAGTTCCGCTGTGGATGGTATTAATAGCAGTGGCGCAACTGTAAATAATACAGAATCTACAAGATCGCAAGGAGAAAACAATCAAAGCAACTTGCCGCCGTTAGCAACCAGCAATGACGTCCTGGATACCGCCGCTCTCCAGAGATACGCCTCGGAGGTGGTGGAAAGTGCGCGGCAGATGGAGCAACTGGAGTCACTTGCTGGCGGCAGGATGGTAATCCCTTCAGCAGGCGCTCAAAGTCATTCAGCAACCGGTTCTTTCGACAGGTGGGCTACATACACTTTATTTGAAAATTTATCGATCCTTATATATAAGTAGTAACAGGATCTCTGTGTGTCTGTCTGTACTGAAGGATCTCGCTAACCGCTGAAGCGATATGGTTCCTCTTTACAATGTAGATTATCTTAGGTCTTGGGAAGGTTTATAACTATTCTTAGGGGAAGGGCCCAGGGGGGATGTTTTGATGAGATTTCGCCAAATAACGGTTGATTTCTCAATTTAAGGCAAATTTAACATTGGCTATTTACCAACGTATGTATATCCCATCTGGAATACAGATGCCCTAGATGTTTGGGTCGAATTAACTAGCTTTTATTAGTTAGTATTATTGAAAAGCATCTTCTTTATATCTTTTAAACAAATCAAGATCTACACTTTAGCCGAGGTATCTAAAATTCTCTTTCTGTATCTAGACAAGAATCTTCAGAATCATACGAAGATTTAGAAGAAACTGCCACAACATTACAACCACAGCATTTGATACACAATGAAGAGGACAAGCACAGTCCCTCACCTAGCAACAGCAGTAGTTGTATTGCAGAGGGTAGTGCACCACATCATGTAACAGACTCAACAAATCAAACTGTTGATTCAACAACAACAAATGAAAATAGTTTGTTGTTGTTGTCAAAGTCAAGTGATTCGCAAGCAAATGTGATAGATTCTATTATCAATGAAAACACTGAGGAGGTGATGAGTGACAGGGATGGTGTTATCAAAAATTGTGATAATAATGACGTTATTGTCAGCAAGGCAGCGGCGGTTGAGAATGTTATACCAACCGTTGCCATCACCGCCGCGGCAACGGACACAGATGCAATTGGTGATGGTCAAAGCAGTAGTAGTCAAAATTTACCTGCCGCTGCCACAGAAAATAAAGATGCAATCAATTCTGCAGGTGGTAATGGTGGCCATACTGCTAATGAAAACAAAAGTGACGAAAATGCTGAGAGCATTCGCAACGACCTCAGGGAAATACGTTCCAGTCTGGCTGACGCGGCAAGAGAAGCAGCCGATTTGATTCAGGATTTGGGAAATTTAAGTCAGCAGTAGTTTTTTTTTAGAAAAAAATATTTATGTGATTGTGGGTTTGTATTAATAGCAACAAGTTTTTATCCAAATAACTTAATTTAGTATCATATAGTTATTTTTATGCTAAAGAATAAATGAGAATTTAGTAACCACTCTTGAATTAAATTAAATGCAGTGCTCATGATATTTTTTAGCTAATAGTTATCTTAAATTTTGATTTAAACATGAACAACTACCTATATCTTTTTGAAGCACAGCAATTTTTTTTTTAATTTACATGATTAAAATGAATGTTTACCTAACTCTTTAAAAGGGCACATATTTAAGAAAATTGTCAGCATTTAAGTAAAAGAACGTATATACCTAGCCATTACACATTAATTAGGAAGCTGTGCTTCTAAAATTACTTAATTTTTAAATGTATTTCAATATGGTCGGTCAGACTGTAATAAGCTGGGCTCGGCATTCGTGCGTCCGCCGCGGCTAAGCCTCAAAAATAAATTCGTTTGAATGTTTTGAAAAAAATTTTAAAATGGAGATTTTCATAATTGAATCAAGTTTAGTCTTTTAGCTGATTTTTAAAATTGTAAAACTTTAATTTCCCTGAGGCTTACACGCAGCTAATGCGCGGCTGCCGAGCCCTGGTAATAAGCTAGTCCCGTAATATTTTATTAGTCTCATCAAAATATTTTGTTTTGTTATTTTTTATTGTTCATAAAGAAAATTGTTTATTTTCTGATTAATTTGAGGAATATCGCATGGAGAAAAACCATTTTGCCTGTAACTTTTCCATCATTTAAAAAACAATAGATTTCATTTCACTAATGATTAATATAGATTGTTGCCAAAGTTTAAAGCAAAACAGTTTTTCTTTGTGTACCATATATCCTCTCCAAAGTTTTATTAGCTATGTTAAATATTTAAAAACTCAAAATTTTCAGTCATATTTAAAAAATGTTTAAAAACTAAAAATTTTTCATCATATTTTTTAATGCAATATTTTTGATATTGTGCAATAATTATTCTATATAAATTATTTACTAAAACATTAAACTTATTATGGATTCTATAAAATATATGAAATTTTGCGAGGTAAAATCCTTCAAATATCTACAAATGATATAGTAGGTAGTTATTTATCAAATCGTAACATAAATAGCTTTCCGCGGAAATTAAAATGAAAAATTATAAGATTAAAACAAGTTTTTTAGTCCCGAGAGGCTGGAAGTTTTAATTTAATGATTTATATTATAATTATGGAAAATTATCTGCAATACTATGCTATACATGATTTTTAAATATGTCTAAGAACCGGTTCTAATCCAGCGGAAATTAATCGGTTTAAAGCCAAAATTAACTTAACCTTATTAAATTTCAGTTACCTTAATTTTTTTTTTAAATAGTCTGTTTGTGATCATATCAAAACTCCAGTTACACAAACCGCAAGACAACAATATTTTTCCAGTATAACTTCGAAACCGATTAATATCCGCTGGAATAAATCCGGTTCCGAGCCATACTGAAAAGGCATGTATCTTATCGTATTACATACAGACACAATTCTGCACAAATATTTAAATAAAAATCATAGAACTAATACTAGCTTTGTTTGCCCGGGCCAGCGGCCCCTTTGGTCTAACAAAACCGGTCTTCACATTAAAATTTTTCAATTCAATATCCGTGGAAACATGTCTATAATACAATGCGTTTAATAACTATTAAAGTTTTGTAATGTTTTTTCAGAGTCCATTTATATTAAGAAATATCTCTTAACAGTAAAATACATTAGAATACGAAGAGAAATAGATATTTTTGAATAACCAAACACACCAAAATAACTTATTGTTATTGTATTCTACCTAGTGATGGGAATCCGGATCCGGAATCCGAATCCGGAATCCGCCCAATTTTCGGCCAATTTTGGAATCCGAATCCGG
>LS049511.1:44324-55321 GCA_900241095.1 Acartia tonsa | reverse complement strand
TAAACAGTATCATCTATTTATGCAGTTTTGCAACAAATTTACTTACAATATTGTTTGTACTGATGCATTAATATTCTGCTAATTTAGTTCTAACAATCTACAAGTGTTAATGTTAGTTTGTCCTTCCATTTCAGAGCTTCGCTTTTATGGATGTTGTCATCCTTGTTTTTTAAATGTTAACTCAATATGACGAATTTTTAAAATAAGATATTTTCAAACGTCCTTTGTATAAAAGTGATTCATCGACCAAGTCTATATTGTAAAAAACTATATTCTTACAAGATCCGCATTGACTACGAACAGAAGGGGGTTATAATATACTAACACTCTTTCAACTCCAATATTTGTTACTAGCTGCCAAAGGTAGAATTTCGACATGAGAATAAAAAGCGGGTTAATTCTTTTAAACAAATACTTCAAAAAAAAATAGCCATTTGTCGCATTGTATTATTTTTTGCCTATAGTAAGATTCAAAACTTTTAAAATTTTGATAGCCCCAAGGGGCGAAGGCCCAGGCCAACAAAACTGGTATTAATTTTATGCTTTTTAGTTTAATATTCGTGGAAAATTATCTATAAAACTATACATAAATCTTCAATATGACTAAGAACCGGTTCTAATCCAGCAATTGTTGATCGGTTTCGAAGCCATAATGAAAATTCAATCAAGACTACTTATTCAATTGAATGACCACAAAACTCAACCTTTTGATCATGAATGTTTTATACTTAAAAATCTTTTAAAAATCACTAAGAGTATAAATACTGATGATTCAACTCTTATATGTATGGAATTTTTCATTCCATAACATGTATGTAATAATACACATATAAAATTGATGATAAGGATAAAATTTATTTCAAGAACTATAGATTGATAATATTAAATAAATAACAATAGATAATCAAATAATACAATATTGATTAACCTTTTAATTAAAGAAATGCTTTAATGAGTTATTAACAAGATGTATATGAGCTAAATCAAATAAAAAACAAGAGAAAAGTAAAAAAAAAGGAAACTGGTTTGATGGTAAAAATCATAGGGGACATTTTTCATTTTAGTAGCTTCTGCCGAACATACAGTAAAACTTAGGAGCATTCTCGCAGCCGGGGCGCACGCACTTGGTTCCCGCCGCCAACTCTTGAGGCTGTTTGAAGGGTATGCACAAAGATTTAGCTCCCATGCTGGGTGCTCCAGGCTCCAGGTCTGAGTCCTTCTTGCTCAAATCTTTGATCTGGTCCTCACAACTCTCCTCTCCACAGAATGGTGTCTAAAAATAATTTTGGTTCAAGTTTTTTAGATTCTTTTATGGAGTGGTAAAAAAAACCTTTAAGTTGAATATTTATATGATTAAAACATAACTATCCGTTTGTTGTTAGGGAGATTCGACAAAACCATTAAAAAAACCTAGATGTTAAACAACATAGTGCAAAAGAGGCAATATTTTGGCCATTTAAAGACGTCATTGCCGAACAGTGTTAAGACTTTTAGACGACTTTAGGTCGTGTTATCAAATAGTTGGGATGTCAGTGCCTTAGACTTACTTTAAATGGTAGCTCAACGTTGTTATCAACAATCCTTATTTTGTTTTCTCCGACTTTTAAAACTTTAGTTTTTTACCTGTAACAAACATTTCTCATCCAGTCCTTTAAGGAATCCATCAAAGTCGTGGACAACTCTGATATGATCGGTCATCTCAGTCTTGGCCTTGGCAAACATGCATGACTGGATGGTGTCCAACATTGCAGGGATGTCATCCTCTGCCCCGGCTCTCTTCATCACAATTTTCTCTCCCGTATCCCTTCTGACTACAACATACTGACTGTTTTTCATATCCTTCGGTCCAATTTCTACACGAATTGGAACTCCCTTAAGTTCCCAGTGGTTGAATTTCCATCCAGGTGAATAATTTTCTCTAAGATCTTCCTTGACTCTGACACCAACTTTATGCAATCTTGCCTTAAAGTCCTCGCACTCCTTGTACAAGGCATCCTTGTCTTCCTTTTTCAAGCTGGCTGTTACACCACAGGGCACAATAACAACCTGGATTTTGGACACCTTCGGTGGCAGGACAAGACCGTTGTTATCAGCATGAACCATGACCATGCACCCAATACTTCTGGTGGTGATACCCCAGCTGTTCTGATACACAAACTCTTTCTCCCCAGTCTCAGGGTTCTCAAAAGTGATGTCAAACATTTTGCTGAAGTTCTGGCCCAGGTGATGGGAGGTGGCTGCCTGGATGGCACGGCCAGACGCTCCAATATAGGCCTCAATGGTGGTTGTAAAATCTCCGCCAGCAAACTTTTCCTTCTCAGTCTTTCTGCCCGGAACAACTGGGACAGCCAACAGTTCTTCGTACACTCGCTTGTACAGGGTTAGAATAACCATAACCTTAATTTAAAAAATAATGAATATTGAGTAACACTTCTTTACTCCTATAATGTAAAAAAGAAGTTATAATTATAGCTTTCTCTGATTTTGTAAAATCTTATTACAAGATATTATTTTACCCTCCTTATATAAATTCAAATATTCGTTGAAAAATGTGTTATCCGTCATAGCACCCTCATTAACTGCCTTGCTTACCTCGTCCTCAGCCTCCTTCTTGGTGGCAAAGGCCGTGTGTCCCTCCTGCCAGAGGAACTCTCTTGTCCTGAGGAAAGGTTGGGGATGTTTAAACTCCCATCTCTGAAAAAAAAAGTTTGGAAAAAATTTAGTTGGCCTTTAAGTAAAATTTTCTTTGAAGTTGGCATAAAAAGAAAATTACTGTTAGTGGCAATTAAAGAAATGAGATTCTTACTAATTCTTCTAAATGTCAGTTTCCAAGTGCTCAGTGTTCAAAACCATGGCCTCTCATAGGTATATCATTCAAGAAACAGAATGATAATCAAATATACTAAATAAAAATGATAACCTACCACAACATTATTCCATTGATTTAGCTTGACAGGAAGATCTCTGTAAGACTGTATCCACTTGGCATAAGCTGGATACATGACAGTCTCACTGGTTGGACGGATGGCGATAGGTTCAGCGAGGTCAGTGTTTCCAGATTTGGTCACCCAGGCAACCTAAGGGAAAAATCAATATTTGTTTTTGTTTTCTTTGTGATTCTTTCTAAGTAAATCATTATTTGACTATAATATCAAAACAAGAAAATATCGCCAAAGTTGGGGTGGGGCTTATAAAATTAAAATTAGGTGGTTATATTATTTTTGAAAAGGCTAATTAAATACCTCGGGTGCAAAATCATCGATATGAGTCTCCTCTTTCTCTAGAGCAGCTTTAGAGACAAAGCAAGGGAAGTAACAGTTCTCCACATCAAGCTTCTTAATTTCTCCATCAAAGAAATCCTTCAAAACAAATAAAATAAGTATTAATTTGCATCAATAAAAGCTATTGTAAATAAGTTTTGAAATGTTGGCATTTGTCAATGATTTAAGTCATTCTACTGAGAAAAGTTTAGAAATGATTAGGTAGATGGATTTATTGGAATAGGTGTTTGTTTGGCCCGTAAAATTTCGTCAACGCCTAAACCAATCGGTTCATATATTTCAAAAGTAAAATATTTAGAAGCTGGGTGAAGACTTCAACTTTATAAAGCAAACCATTGATACAGAATAAATGCTTACGCCTTTTAAATTGCACATCACATGTTACTTATGATCCGATTACCTTAATAGATTCCCAAATGGCATAAGACCAGGGACGAAGGATATAGCAACCAGACACATCATAGTAGTCCAACATCTCAGATTTTGTTAGCACCTTTAAACATATATTGAATAAATAGAGATTAGGTATTATGTACTACACAGCTTTTTATTTTACGCTTTTAGAAACACGCCTAAACCTGAGAATTGTATTTCTCCTCTTAAATGCTTCAAAAAGGTAACCACCCACTGAAAATGAGCCATTCTTCATTTTGGAATGGAGATAACTTTCTAATTATAATGTACTAATGTTTTTGCGTTTAAAGAATATAAAGTATATTTAAGATCATACAAAGGGGTAAAACTGGGGAATATTATTATTTTAATTCCAAATAAATCTTTTTAACAATTCAGATTTTTTTCCCTCAATATTTCACTTTTCCCAATGCCCATGTATTAATTTTTATCTTTCCTATTCTTTGGTCAATAACTTGAAACACGTAAGGTTGGTTTACCTGAGCATACCATTCTGGCAGGTTGTCCTCCTTCTTGGCCTCAATTCCCAGCCTGGTGACACCAGCCGCGGGTACCGCTGGGGCGGGCTGAAACCAGCAAAAAACATTTTAACTTTGGTGATAGTTTTTATCTAAGAAATATGAAAACGTGCAAGTTTATAGAAAATAAAGGTGAGAAGGACGTGCTGCAGGATTAGGGTTGGCAATCCGAATCCGGGATCCGCCCAATTTTTGGTCAATTTTGGAATCCGAATCCGGATTCCATTTTTTAATAGCGGATTCGGATTCTTAATATGTAGGCTAAAATTAGCGTCTTGAGTTATTTTCTTTCAACTCCCCCTTTTTTGAGGCAAAGATTATCATCATTAAATATAAAATCTTTTTAAATCTGGTTCGATTCTCGGAAGTGAATTATAGAGAACACCAAGAACATTAATTTTAAGGACATATGTAGCACTTAATTTAAAAAAAAAGCCTTTTAAAGTATTGCTAGAATCCGGAATCCGAAATCCGCCATTTTTTTGGACGGATTCTTCTAAAAATCCGAATCCGGTCCATTGCCATCCCTATTCAGGATATTCATTAATAGCAACTAAGTAGAATCAAATACAATGGAGATAATTCAATAATGAATATCCTATCAGAATTAGAAAGGACAATCTTTAGAAGCTGCAAAATAAACCTAAGTAATAGATCCAATACCTAAAGATTTTAACAATTAGTCAAATGATAACGTTACAATAAACTGAAATAAAATCTATTTTTGCAGATTCATAAGAACACCGTGAGATATGGTTTTATGACACAAAATTCTAAGATTTCATAACTTATTTAAAGATCCTTTTGGATTAAGTGTTCAATAAAAATCATTCCCAATAATTTAAGGATCTTCAAGTAAGTTTGAACTGCGTGTTCATCTACTATTCCATCCCAAGTTTCCATCTAACATTCATGCACGACATACAGAAATAATTAAGATTAAGGAAGGTCATGTCAGGGGTGTATATTTTCCAAAATATAACTAAGTTGGAAAATAAAACCCCTGGGATCATATATAACCATTATAACAATATGTGCCTAAATACATTTAGGAGACATTTGATACTTGTGGGCAAAGCCTTTAAAGCGCCAAAGTTTTCAGTTATAATGATTTTTTAAAGGTTAATAAAATATTTAGCATCTAAACTTTTAGATGGAATTGTGAAAGTCTCCATTACAAGATTAATTCGACACACATGGTGAAAATGTTTTTGTATTTTAATGTTATTTAGGTTCATGGGAAAAAAATATCCGTTTTTTCACTTACTTATGTAACAATTGAATATTTAGACTCGATTTATTTGTTTTAAATTTTTTAGAATAAGTAATTGTAAGCATTGTTTACAGAAAAGTCAAAATTATTCTAGAGACTAGAAAAAAAAGAGTATATTCCACAATTTGTAAAAATAAACATGCATTTCTAAGAATACAAAAAGTTTAGGCCAGTATAAAGAGTATTAAAAATTTTATAAAAGTAGATAATTTTTAGATCCTTTGTGCTAATAATAGAATAACTCTAAGATAATAAAGAACAATATATCTCTAATTTTTAATGAAACAATGTGTTCTATTTTCAGCACAAAAAGGATAACAACGATACATGTAACAATATGAGGTAATAGGGCATATAGATCAATCGAATTATTGAAGCAATGAATTATCATTTTATTCTATTATCCATATATCTTTTACCATATACCATAACCACATTCATATATATAAACAAGAATTAATGATTACTCCTCTACCTTTTCTTTTTGCTTCTCCTTTTTCTCCTGCTTGGGCTTAGCAGCTGGTGCCCCACCTGCGGGCTTCCAATCTTCTCCTGTGGCTGTCTTGTACTGAGCCTAAATGTAAAAGTCTAATAAAATATTGTTTCAGAGTTGAATCAACCCGGGGTAATATTTTTAAGTTTTCAACTATGCCACCCTCCCAAATCTACAAGTTTTTTTTCTTCAAGAAATGAAAATTACACAAAAGTCTTGTAAAAACATATATTTCATGATTATCGGCCATAATTAATAATGTTTAATGATTGTGATATTGTTAAGAATTTTAAAATATTTGGTAAAAACTTACCTTAAGATCCAAAAGAACTTTGACAGCTGCGTCAATTTCTCCTTTGTCGGCCTTCTTAGACTTGAGATCTCTTACAAGGTTTCCCTGCTCAGTAATCTTGGCATTAATCTCAGCGCCTGGCCCAGCAGCAGCAGCAACAGGTTCTGAGTCAAGGGGTGGTGACATTTTATCTTTACTTACTTTCCTATTATTCTTACTTATCTGCAATATTATAAATTTGCTTGGTAAAATTTGGAGGGTTTTGTTTCTTTAACAAGTTTTAAAGTTTGAATGCTACAGCCACGGTATTCAATTAACAAAATTAACATTATGTTTTTGGACTAGAATATTTTGAAATCTTTACAACATTCAAAATTAATCTTAAGATCACATCTTGTGTTATTTTTATGAATGTAATAATAATATTATTACTATTCTTAATTAAGTTAAAGGCAATATTTCAGCGCAAAGATAATTTTTAAAAAGAAGCTTGCAAGCGTGCAAAATGGAGCTATGTAATGCTAGGTATGTGTTAGGAAAGGAAATTTGGTGATTTTTAATGCCTAATATAATACAAATATTTAAACAAAAATTAAAAACCTAAATAAAAATGGGAAGACAAACATAATTCTACATGCAATAACAATTTAATGACCACCACCACTACCTTGCTTGACTGGAACAGTCTTGGCCGCAGCAGGCATATCTGGCTTCCAATCAATACCATTGGCCGCTTTGAAATCAGCCTTGAGAGCAAGCAAAACTTTAACAGCTTCATCAATCTCCTTCTTGTCAGCTTTTTCGCCCTTTAACTTTCTTACTTTATCACCCTGGCTTCTTATTTTGGAATCAAGATCATCGGATGATCCACTCTCTGCCTTTGGCTCTGGTGGATTCATACCCGGCTTCCAATCTTGACCAGTCGATGCCTTGAAATCAGCCTTCAGTTGCAAAAGAATCTTGACATTAGCGTCAATGTCAGCCTTATCAGCTTTCTCTGTTTTGAGCCTGCGAACAATGTCACCCTGAGCGACAATTTTGTTGTTAATATCAGCAAATGCGCCACCACTGCTGGCAGAATTAGCAGCAGCTGCCTTAGGGGCAGCTGCTGGGGCAGCGGAAGCTGTAGCATTTGGTGTCCAGTCTTTGCCGGTTAGCTGTTTATATTGAGCTTTCAAATCAAGCAAAACTTTAACAGCCTCACCAACAGCTGCTTTGTCAGCCTTGGCCTCCTTCATTGTTCTCACCTTATCTCCTTGGGCCTTAATGTCAGATAAGACTTTGTCAACACCTCCAACGGCTGCGCTGGGTGCAGCTGTGACTGCAGATGCGGCAGCCGGTGCTGTTGCGTTTGGAGTCCAGTCCTTGCCTGTGAGCTGCTTATATTGGGCTTTAAGATCTAATAATACTTTGACAGCTTCGCCCACAGCTGCTTTGTCTGCTTTGGCCTCCTTCATTGTTCTAACCTTGTCTCCTTGGGCTTTGATGTCGTTTAACACTTTTTCAACACCTCCTGCAGCAGCAGCACTTGGAGCAGCTGCGGCCGCAGGTGCGGCAGCCGGCGCTGTCGCGGTTGGAGTCCAATCCTTGCCTGTAAGCTGTTTATATTGCGCCTTGAGATCAAGCAGAACTTTGACAGCTTCACCAACAGATGCTTTGTCAGCTTTGGCCTCTTTCATTGTTCTAACCTTGTCACCTTGGGCTTTGATGTCGTTTAACACTTTATCAACAGCCCCTGCCCCTTCCACCTTAGCTGGAGCAGCAGCCTTTTGTGGCTTAGCCTTTCCTGCTGACTTTCCACCAGCTTCTTTAGCTTTAGATGGAGCGGCTGGAGCAGCAGATTTACCTGGTGGCCCATAGCTGTTAGGGGTACCATCTGGGATAGCAATCAGAACAACAGGCCTAGGTTTACCAACACTCTGGTCATAGGGAGCGTATGGAACATCACAAATGAAATATCCTCGCCTCTGAATTTGAACCATGTCACCTTTCTTTAAGTTCTTGAGCTCTGGATCACCAAGCATCTCCACCTCATGCTTGCTGTCCTGTCCAACAAAATTCTTAAAGTCATCATCTTTGTCAAGAATGGCCTTGCTGATGATATGATCATAATAAATCAGCAGAGATGGTGTAAATGGAGATTTTTCCTCATTTTCGCACAGCCAGGTCAGTTTCAAAGTTTTCTTAAAGTCCTTGTTTGAAGTGTTGTCCTCTGCATCGACAGAAACAACTTTGCCGTTTGATTTGTTTACCTTTTTAATCATCAAATTACCCCAGTTGATAAAAGTAGCATTATCTCCTTCTTTAAGTTGTTCAGCGTCTACGCCATCAATAGTCAGAACAGGTCCGGTCCACACAGTCTTCTCGCCAATATCAGGATTCTTTGGATGGCGAGCGGCGGAGATTGAATTTAACTTAGCCCCGGCAACGTTAACTGGAACACGATATGATCTGTCAACGGTTGTATGTCGGGGTACAACAGGGTCCAAAACTTTCTTGTTAAAAGCCCAAATCTTATCCCATTCCATGAAGACAACAGACCTGCTGGACCCTTGCGCCACAATGAATTGTTTCAAGGCCTCAACAGTCAAACCTCTTCTGAGAACTCCGCGTACAGTTGGCAGACGTGGATCATCCCATCCATCCACAATACCCTCGTCGACAAGCCAGGTCAACTTACGTTTAGACATTACAGTGTTAGTCAGATTTAATCTTGCGTATGCCCAAATATACGGCTTTCTTAATCCAAGGGCATTGATAAACCAGTAAAATTGGTCGTCTCTGTCCATATACTCGGTGGTTCTTAAAGAGTGGGTTACTCCCTCCACACTGTCAACAATTGGACAGGCAAAATCATAGGTAGGATACACCTTGTATCTTGTTCCAGTGGCAGGGTGGGGCTCAGGCTTACACCTGTAGATGGTAGGATCTCTGAGGCAACCATTAGCTGATTGCATGTCAATTTTAGCACGGACAGCACACTTGACTCCAACATCACTGCCTTTCTTCATTTCCTCCCACATTTTCATGTTAACAGCTACAGAATTATTACGGTTCTTTGAATCTTTTTTAGCCTCTCTTTCTGCTTTCATAGTTTCAGCGTCTGTATCGTCGACATAAGCCTTACCTTCCTTCAACAATTTCTCGCAATACATCAACATAATCTCGAAATGGTCAGAAGTTCTGCTGAAGTGATCATACTTGACCTGTAACATTTTGAGATCCTCAAGAATAACCTCCTCGTATTCCTCCTTCTCTTTAGCAGGGTTAGTGTCATCAAATCTCATAATAAGCTTGCCCTTAAAGGATTCCTTGTAGTGATTGTTGAGAAGTGCTGCTTTGGCGTGGCCAACATGAAGGAATCCGCTGGCCTCTGGTGGAAATCTGACAATAACCTTACCCTCTTCAGCGCCAGGCAGATCAACAAACTTTCCTCCAGCGCTCTCCTCCTTTTTCTCCTTGTTAGGATCACCAAGTGGAGCAGGGGTGATTTTAGCTTCTGCGGGAAGACTTTTGGTGACAGATTGAATCTCGGGACGAGAAGACATCATTTTATACCAACGCAGAAGGCTTGAAGGTGCTTGATTTTTCTCAACCATAAACAGCCACTGTGGACTTCTATTAAGTGCTCCAAAAACACAATAATCGGCAATTGTGACAGCTTTACCGACCAAAAATGTGGCTGGCTTCAAAACATTGTCAAGATAGCTGATGGCATTCTTAAGTTCACTCAAACAGGACAGGGGTCCGAGACAGAAAGATAGCCAGTGATCAACTTCGGTCTGGCTGAGAATATCCTGTCCGTAGAGGCCAGTAGATGATACTTGTCTAGCAATACACCTACAAGTAAAATCATCAATAATAATATGTTTACAACTCAACCCGAATATTTTTAAAGAGACTTATAATAATTTTTATCTAAAGGCGTATTTTGGTGAAAGTCACGGGATGACAAATCTACTATATTTATCAGTTAAAGTTCATAATTCATATAAAGATTAAAGTGCCTTTGGGAAAGAGGTAAGGTGTACGAAAGTACCTCATTTTGAAATAAGCCATACTAAAAAAACGGACTTCATGAAGAGATTTTCATCATTGAGTTAGCTTATTTTTGAAATTCACATTAATCTACACAGGGGTGTATATTCTGCACAAGATTTATTTCTTTTCCCCTGCTCAAAATATTCCCCCCCCCCCCATAGTTTTTAGTCTTGAGATTTACATTTTAACTTGGGTCGAACATTTAAACTTAAATATTTAGCAGCAACATCCGTCCCAAGAAATATTTGTGTCTAGACATACAAAACATACGTTTATGGGAAAGAAATCTAGTTTTAAAAGCATTTTGTATAAATTAACTTTACTTTTCACAAGACACAGTGTAACCTCGTAACCTAAATTCTTTATAACTACTCGGCAACACATTTTATGCAATTTAATTTTATTTCAAGAAATAAAACGGACACACATATTTCATACTACTTAACAAAGATAAATAGCTATGAAGATATCATAAAATTATCTTTGTATGTGAAAACATTAGGTATAATTTATATTGTTATTGTTTTTTCATGGCCAGATAAAAATGACAAAAACAACTAAGGGTATATATTCCCTGCTAAAGGCAGGGGGGGGGGGGGTGAATTGGAATATCGGGGGGGGGGTGAATTTTTTTTTTTAAGTTGGGAAAAAAATAGAAAAAATGGGGGAGTTTAAAAAATTAAAA
>LS049511.1:22211-35119 GCA_900241095.1 Acartia tonsa | reverse complement strand
AAAACTTCCAACATTATCAAATAATAATATCGGTGTCGCAATATTTAATTGTGCGTACTAAACAAAATGTATCAGGAATAATTCCTGTATGGCTTTGAAAACGATTGATATCTGCTAGATTAGTACCGGTTTTGACCAGTACTGAAAATAATCATGTATCGTATAATAGATAATTTTCCACGAGGAATAAATAAAATCATAAAATTAGTTAATTTGCCCCAGGCCTTCGGCACCTCAGCGCCAAAAAATAGAATTAATCTTATAATTTTTCATTTTACTATCCGCGTTGAGCTGTCTATAATACGATAACTATTCTAACCTGAAGTACTCTGGAGAAAAACTGGTAACATGATTGAATATCAGGGCTGGACTCCAGATCTATCCGTTGGTTTGTCGTGCTATCCCTGATACACAAATATAGAATATTAAATCTCTATTTAATCAGAGAGAAAATTTACGATTTTTTTTGTTTTTTAGGGCTATTGAATCTTTATATAAGAAAAGCAATAGGTGAATAGAAGATCGTAAATTTTTGTTTGCATATATTATGACCCTGCAAACAATAAACAATAAAAAGTATTCGTCTCTCAGTTGTTTTTTCTTTGAAATTTGATTTATTTATGATTTTTGGTTTTGTTAGGGGCGGCTGTAATCAAAAACTGATCAATTTTGTTTTTGGTTAATACCTAAACCTGAGTAAGAATTAATCCCATGTGTACAATACAAAGATGTTGAGGATTGTCCATTTCGAAACCAAATATATGTTTTGTCCATTATAAGTAATCTTTGAAAACTGTACTCCTGTAAATAATATCTTACTATTTCTAACAAGTTGATATTGACTACAACACTAACATTTACTAGTACTAAATCTTACCTTATAGATGTTAGTATAAGATAAAGCCACTCCTCTCTGTTCTCCTTGGCTGTCCCCAAGAAATGAAACATAATCCTGTTGATATACTGGTAGCTTTTTATGGCTACCGAGGGCACTTGCTGATTCCAAATGAAATGCCGCATTATGTTGTGAAGTATGAAGCTGGTTGGATGGGTGTACAGGTCTGTGTGACTATTCAGGTACTCCAGTTTCTCTAAATAAATCAAACAATTAAAATAATCCATAGAATAAAAGAAAACAATACCAGCATTGACTTTGAAAAGGTCTAAAGGTAACGTAACTTTAAAATCGTAAAGAAGTTTGTAAGCAAGTAGTTCGTTAGCCTTTATTTATTAGGATAACAAAGCTCTGGTTATGAATACAGATCTCATATCGAGGTTGAATTATCTATCTGACGTCTAGACGTAGAGCTAATAACAACATATTCTACATAACACCCTATGTATTTATTCCTATAAATACATGCAAAAACCATGGCTAACACAACAACGTGTAACGTGAAATAGCTGTAGGCCTTTCTGCATGATTTAATATCAAGCACTAAGGAGTTTTATATAATCCAAAGATTATTAAGGTACTCCCATGAGACTGTACACATTGTCTCGATTTACTCCAAGAATTTTTAGGTTTGAACCCCCCAAAAATCATTGATGTTGATGATCAATCGATGTATGGACGGACCAACTCATATAAAAACATACTAGCAGACCTTAGATATGGAGAAGCTTTGCATTGTTTGTACCTGAGAGTGCTACAGTAGTTCTAGCTCCATCCTCATTTTGAGAAATGTTGAGCAAATCCATTTCGTCCCCAAGATCGTTTACCTGAAAAATACATTAATATTGCATTAAGATAAAGAAATCTTGAGTCCAAATTTACCAAGGTTGGAAGTACTTTTAAAAGTACTCTTTTCCCATTTATTTTACTTTATCTTTTCTTACATCTATTCTACTTTACTGATCCTATTCCTATTTTATCTCCACTTACCTATACTATTAAGATTTTACAAACAAATGATTTTTTTTCTCGTTATTTTTTCTTTTCTTTTTGAAGGCTGGATAAATCTTTAAACTAAACCTTTTTTCAGCAGTAGTGTATTATATTTTAACACCCCCGCCCCCCTGGGGCTGGAAATTTGAATTATGGAAAATATACAACCCTGATTCTCATTTATATAAGCTAGAGTAAAGATACCTTAAGTTCTAAGTAAATACCAAATTTGAGGGGAAAGAGATATATTATACTGAATTATAATGTTAAATTAATTTTACCCTTTTCTCAAATCGTTCACTGAAGAAATCCTCTATGACTCCGTCCTCCACAGGAACTATTTTCTTCTTAACAGGTAACTTCTCCCTATGCTTATCGTACTTGGCAGTTCTGCGGGTAACATAGGAAACTTCAATACAATCCCATGTATACTCCATCTTGTCATTAATAGACATCAAAAGTCTTTGAAACATCGGATCATCTGCCTGCAAAGTATTCATTGGCTTGTCAGGTTTTGGTATATTTTTCTTGAGAATCATAGTTGGGATGACTGGTATTTGTTCTGGAGCCTGGTGGTCAGGGCTTCTGCTGTCACGTGACTTCCGTGAGGCTCGCTGCTTGGCTGCCTCTTTGTTCTCTCTTTTATTATTTATATTAATTTCATGTTTTTCAGACCATTCGAAAATCAGATAGAAATCTATCCTTAATTACCAGGAATTATTCCTGGTAAAATTTCAGTCAAAGTGCCCTTTTGAAATAAATTGAAGATTTGGGTTTAGGTAGTTTTTAGCTGGTTTACTATTTTTGGTCAGGTTTGGTTATATGTTGTGTACCTTGTGGTCCAGCTGGGTTAGTTAGGACCCCCGCAAGGTTCGGGCCCCTCCGCAAGGGTTAGTCTAAATTGACTCCTACACCTTATTTTAATTTTATTTAAAAAATGAAGGTGTGTGGGAGTGTCAGTGATATTTATGCCCTTGAAGGGAAAGCACCTCGCTTATTGTTCGTACTAAAGAAAATACTATTTTACAGTTAGCTTCCATTCATTAGAAATAGTTGGATAATATCATAAAATCTGGTTTGGTTATGGCTTTAAAATATAATAATGATCAATTTTAAATGGGGAATGTGCGCTAACAAAAAAACAACACTTGCAAATCTGTGCCTCCTATCCCTAGGTATACATATAGCTAAGGAAATTTTGTTGAGATATTGATGTTCATTATTCAAAAATATCTTTCTTTAAATGAAATCAATATAAACCTCCGTTCTTCTCTTGCTTTCATCTTGTCCAACTTTTCTTTAAACATCTTTGACTTCTTAGTGCTGACCACCTCCTTAGGTTGATGCTTGCCTGCTCCAATAATTTCAATTTCATCGTCTTCATTAACATCATTATCAACTGGTTCCTCGTTAACTGTTTCTTCTTGGCTATCCTCGTTTACACTGTAAAGAGAATAGTAAACCATTATATAATAATAGAGATTAATAAGAAATATATCTTTTTATTAAGATTATAAATTTTCATTTGAATATAAGGGGCGGGTAAAAAAGTTGAAAAGTAACTGCACAACTGAGAATACTAGATTGAAATATATGCACCTCTTGTTATGACTTTTAAGAAATATTATTTTTTTCTTTAAGATGGTTAAGTAGCCACGTATTAAAATTAAACAAAGATTATTTTTTGGCATATTGGATTTTCTGTAGGTTTTAGAAAAACCATAAAAAACTTTTTTTGGCTTGACAATTAAATCATTATTTTACCTTTCATTGTCAGTTTTACTTTGTTGATCCTCTGTATCGGAATCTTCAATGTTCACACTAAAATAATTGCATATATTTATAGTCTTAATAGCTTTATTTTATATTTACTTATCATATTTTTATACCAAATACTAAGATTGAAAGCAAAGCTGAATAAGTTAGGCAATACAATGTATATTGTATAGAATACCTTTAAATTCGTGTTTTTATAGAAATGTTTCGATTTTAACTGTGTGTTGCTTGCCATATATAGGAATCACTAGGTATTGAAAAAGTTCATATATGAGCCAAATTTTGTAACTGAAAAATAAAAATTCAAAACCCAGAGTCAGTCAAAAACATAACTTACTTTATTATCGTCTTACTATTGAGAGCTGAAACATTTTCATAATAAATTCTATTTTCTTTATTTCCATTATTCTTGGCTAGCCTCTCCTCCAGAACTTCAATGTCATCGTCGGAATCTTCGTCAAGTTCTATGACATTAGGAGCTATCTGTACAGTTTCATATTCTGTTCTGGTACGTTTGTGTGAGATATTGTCAGACTGGTCGGAACATCTTTTGCCAGTACTTGTTCCTAAGGTTTATTAAATAAGATTAGGAATCATGGGATGAAATAAAATTTGAAAATTTGTTTGGAAAAAAATCTAAGTAAGTATGGTAAAAAGGTAGTCTCATGTGCAACCAGTAAATAACAAGATTTATTTGCAAAATAAAATTTATTCATGGGGGTGGGGGGAAGGGTGAAGAGACGATTCACTATGGCGATAAAAGGAATTTCGCAATATATATTTTATTTAATTTTGGTATAGAATCTAATCTTTTTTCCTGGTTGAGGTTCTTCAATTGATTCTTTTCTTCTCTCATTCGATATCTTATCGCAATTGCCATTAATAGATGGATTTTTAGTTTGATTTAGGGTTTCACAGTTATTTGAGTTTCTAGACGTCGAAGGTGTCCTAGAGAATGATATTTTTTCTAAAAAAGAATGAAGAAAACCGCAGTATAATTAGCGTTCCAGTACAGCGTGTCTAAAGAATTTTCAGCCACTTATATTAAATAGAAGCCGAGAATATTACGTTTCCCCAAATTGTAACAAAGAGGCTAAAAATATACTTACTAAAAATAAGCAATTCTACCGCAATTTCTGTTTCATACTTAAATAAGCCCCATAATGACAGGTATGTTGATTGAACATTTTATCCGCATATTCTAAATAGTTGCCGAGAAAATCGCGTTTTTCCACAAAAAGTGTCTAATATACAGGCTGACATTTCGAATTATAGAGTAGCTTGAATACTTAAGAAACTATCATTTTTGCCTGGTTGAATTAGAAGATAAACTATTTGCATCAGAATTATTAGTTTTATTGGCACTTTCTGTGGTGTCATTATTGCTGGGACGTCTAAAATCGCCTTTTTCAATAGCCATTGAGACGACCTAAAATTCAGGTAAAGAGTAAATTAAATAGTAAATTAGATTTTTAAACTTAAACGAAATTCCTCCTTTAGTAGATTAAAATAAATTATTTCAGAAATTTTTTTTGAATATCAATATGTGTTCTGTTGTACAAATGAAATACCCCCACCCGGCCCCGTCCGACAATTAAAAGCCACCAATCAATTGCAGTTTGAGGGAGGCGATTGAGAGGGGGGAGAGGGGTGGTGGTGGTGATTAAGTGAGATTCATTTCCATAAAGGTTTTTTTTAGAGTAGGTATACAATTCATAGTCTGGCCCTTATACTCAAAGGGGTGACTATTAACATTAAACTCGAATATGATAAAAAGTAGTAGGAGTTCTTGCACTTTTTAAGCAAAAAGGGACGTATAAAATATCACCTTTTGATCAAATAGACAGTAATCACGTGGTGTCTTTTGTTCCTCTGGCCAACGTAGATAGTCAAAGAAATATCTGTAGTAGATAAAGCGGCCTCTGTATCATCAAAGAAAACTTTAAACTTTTGATACTTTTTTATATTACTAGCGGCTTCGCCCCTAGCCTCTAGGGGCTTTGCCCCAAGAGGTTTGATAAACCTATTTTTGTGTTATTTAAATTTTATAAGAAAAATAAAAAAAAATTCTGAAGGGGGGGGGACTTTTTTTTTGGGGGGTGGGGGTAATCGACCCCCATTTTTAAATTTTAGTTTTAAAAAGTTTTTTTGTTGATGGGGCATTTTCATTTTTTGGGGGGTTGGAGTGTCCCACCTCCCAAGAAAATAGCTTAAAACCATCACAGGACCAGTAGGTATATTCCTTGAAGAACTACTTTGTTTTATAGATTATTTAAACGAAAAAATATATGATGTAATGAAAAACAGAATAACAAAATCGCATTAGCTAAACATAAAATCTATTTGGTTTGTTAAAAATGTTACGTTTAAATGGACAAAAATGACCATGATTAACTCATCAAAAAAGAATCTAAAAATATTTTACATTATTTAAAATTTTATCTTTTCCTGATATTAACCCCTCTTTCTGACCAAATCCTTTTAAAAGTCAAAAAGTCTTCATTTTTAGGGTCCACATTACTCAAGATATAAGGATCAACAACAATATGGGTTATTTCATCTACCCCTAAAATAATAAAAAATAATCTTAATATTTTGCAGCCAATCATTTAGTCCAATAATATTTGTTATTGCCAAACAAAATAATGCATAAAAATACTTTTCTTTTCATATGAGATTAATTTCATAAACAAACAATAAGTTTACGTTAATTTATAATTATTTCTATCTAGACAATGAGCTTTTAAGTAATTTGTGAAATTTGGACAAAGGTTTCAGGTAAAAACGTAAGAAATAACTCTATAACTGAGATTTTTAAACGCATTTTGCATTAATGGATGTATAATTACTTGGATCTTACACCAGTTTTTCATGTTCTCTAATGAAGTGAAACTTGCAGCAGACAAAAAGAAAGTTAACCCCTTCACCTGCTTCTCCTACTGGATGAACGAACTGACCAATAAATGAGTTTAATGTTAGCAACCTAAATTGACGACAGTTTTTTCCCTGTCCTAATATCCACGTATATGTACATACGACATTCATTTTTGTATTTGTACTTCGGATGGGTTTTTTTTTTATAATTTTCCCAAAACTTAATTGCATCTAGAAAGAATTACTTAAAAACTTGCATAAAACGACTCCATACCTGGAACATTGTTGATTAGATCTTTGAATGTTTTATTCTGAATGACAGTTCCACCACCCGCCAAAACAACATCTGTATACGCCTTTACACGAGGTTCAGAGTCCAGCATGAAGAGAACCTTCATATCTTTGAAACAGCCGCCGTTCTCTTGTTTCAGTTCTCTAGTAAATTGGAACATTTTATTAGTTTTAAACACCTGTAGATACGACTTTTCAATAGCTATATTTCTTTTTGTTGTACATATTATTTGTTATTTTATTAATAGCAAAGCTAAACTATAATTAACATTTTCTGGCCACTAGAGAGATATGTGATTCTCTAGGCTGCTATTTAAGATTAACAGCTCAAATTTTAGATGATGATTCGTCCATTTTCCAGCTACTTTTTAACTGTTTCAATCCATTATTAACTATAAAAGGAAACACTATTGCTTAGTTCAGACGAGCTTTGGTTTAAAGTAACTGCACTAAGCTACTTGTAATGTAATGCATTTAAAAAAAAATTACAAAAAAAATAGTCTATAACAATCTCAGGACCTACATACATATATGAAGCAATGGAAATCTTAGTTGGTGGTTGCGTGGATAGCGAGTTCTTAATGGACAAACAAAAAATTACTATTTAGTATTACTTGATTGTACCTATGTATTCTGACTGCTTCATTACAGATAAATGGATTAGTAGGGAACCATGTGCCATTCTTGTAACTTCTCTCTACATATCTTTTGGTAACAACCCACCCTCCACTAGCCAAACAAGCAAGAACCTACAAATTAAAATGTTTTAAGATTAAATGGTGTATATACATTATACGTGTACTATTACGTACTTTTTTTAACAAAAGAATACAGTTAATATATTTTTTTGCAATGGTGGAATAACCTCTCAGTAACGAATCATTTAAAAAAAAAATTTTATAGAATGAAAATGTTAATTTAATTTATCATTTGAATATTAGCTCAGAATTAAAATCAAGTTATAAGCCGAAGGACTTATTTAGCATAAGTACTAACAATGAAAACCCAATAGTAAATCATTAAGAAGTTTATGTAAATGAAATAATCGTTTTTTTTTAATAGATTCTTTAAAGTAAAAATTTTATTTTGTCATTTAAATATCCGTCAGGCCGACGGATAAATTCTAAGTTGGCTTCACTGCTTTACAATGTACCTTGGCATTGAAATTTTCGTATCTGTGAGCAATAACATGGGTACAGTTCATATTCCATTGTGGGGAATCATCAATTTCTCCCCCAAGCCTTTCTATTCTAAAATTTAATATATTGTTATTAAGTGAAACTTTTACAAAACGTATGTCCGTTTAATCAGTCTGTGACGGAGAACTCTGATCGATAATTATGTATGTCCTTTTAGCATCCGGATTGTTCGCAACACAACATTTGAATGATATAGAATTAGAGATATGAAGTGATAATTGTGTAATGTCTTTTTAACTCACTTGGACGGACGAACGCACAAACACTTGTTATAGAGAAGCTGTTGAACAGAAAAATGCTATTTTATGCTTGTAATAACTTAATTTAAGAAAATTAGAAATTACTTTTCTATGAGCTGTTGTTTTTCTATTATAAGTTGTTGGCTAGTATACCCAGCAAACATAAAAACTTTCTCATCCTCATCCTCCATTTTATCTGAAAGGAGATCAGTTACGAAAGAGTCTTCAAAGTCTAGTGAAGGGAGTAGACATTGGGCTTTTATTACACAAGTCCCCAAAGTTTTAAATTGACATTTTCTTATTCGTTTGCTTAACAACTCTGGGGACTTGAATTTTTATTGGTTGGTTTATTAAGTTGGGTGTCTGAACGTTTCAACCACTAATCTTAATCTGCAGAAGGGGTAATTTTGTATAACATCACTGGGGATATACATAAATTTATCGGCCACTGTCTTCTCACTTTAGATCCCTGGAATAAATACAATAAACTTCGAGCAAATTCAAATGATAAATAAGTAAAATCATCAGCGTGTCATTTACAGTGTCTTTATTTAGTAACTTAAATTACAGCTCAATTATTGTAATTAAGACTTTGGCAAAGTGTTTGATGCTTTAAGTATACAACTTGACAAAAATGCATAAATAATGAATTTGATTAATTTACAAAAATTATCACAATAGAGTAAACTGAAACATACATCTTAATTCTATGTATTTAATGAAAAAATATATGATAAAGGTGGAATTATTCCATTCCTAGTTCTATAAATAATGTAAACACTAGGTTTCCAAAAATGTCACCTTAAAAACTTATCAAAAATCACAGAAGATAGGATTTAAGCTTAAAAAGAGAGCTCATAATTTGATTATTATCAGCTTACACCTCAAAATGAATATTCGTATATTTATAATGCTGCCGTTTCTATCTCCCTTACTTTTGTATATAAATCAAAAGCTTAAATAACAATATACTTTTCAGTATAAAACCTTGCAAGATCTTGATTGCCAGATCCTTGATAAATTAAGGATATGTTGTAAGCAATCTCTGCTTTTAAGTCAAATATTTCATCATTATCAACAGAGGGTCCAAGGTTAATAGCTTTCTTGTAATAGAATAGAGCAGCAGGTAGCAGGTTTAACTGGTGCATGGTTCTTCCAAGGTTGTAGTAAACTTCCTGTTATGTAATGGATACATCCATAAAACTTTTATCTTATATATTAGATTTTTCGAATTTCTTTCGTTAGTTTAAGATTTAGATTAAGCAAGTTTAGTTTTTCAATAAAAATTGTTGTATTTGAAATTTTAAAAAAGATTTCAGTAATATAGTCTGCAGACATAAAAACCTTTGTCTGAAGGTTCTAACTGTGCAGTGCATGGTATGGACTCCCCTTACTCTTATTTATGTCGCCCACCTGACATAGCAGCAAAACGTCTTTAGTCATGACGCGGTGTAAGACCGAGATTCGAACCTATCATCCTCCCGACAATGACCGTATGCGCTACGTGTTACGCCACAGTCTCGGGTTCATAATGAATGAAACCATTCCTGACACTCTCCACGGAGCTCCTTGTATGTGTTGAGGAAAGCACAGGCCTGCACCACAAGACTGTGCTTCTTGGCACTAAACTTTTGACAAGCCATGTGACAGAATGTGAGGCCCAACATTAGTGCAACTAATGGGTTCGAGCTATCCTAAATTTAAATTCAAAACATATTTTAGTTATATATTTATCCAAACAATTTTCATTTAAAATGCCTTAAAATATATTTACTAGAATCTAAAGATACACATAGAAATATGTTTTAAAACAAGAGTAACTAGATAAAATCTTGTGCGGGGTAAAAGGAACTGTAAAGAAATGCCGCCGAAAACCGCTATATCCCACCGATTTTTTTTTTCCATCTCTCGGACAATTTTAAAGTCTTAGATAACACACCTTTACGGAAAATATGCAGAAAAATTTACCCTTTTATGATCATTGATTAAATTGTATATGCCCCAGATATTTAATGATGCATAGTTTCTACCTGTTTAAAAGCTGAAATATATTCCCCCAAGGAATATTTATATGTTCCAGCAACCAGACAATTATGACCATTAAGAATTCCAAGTGCATGGATATCAGGATTTCTTGACATTAATCGCATTAAAAACCGGTTATGTCGTACATCGTCAGCTCTCATAATAACTAAAGAAAACATTAGGTTAAAATTGTAAAAAAACCTTTTTTCTGCAAATTTACAAAATAACATAGATATTGATAGAGACTGGACCATCATCAATATCTTTACTTTTGTCTTTTTAGATAAAAATGGCCAATCATATGGTCTGGTAATTAACTTAGTCTAATGATGTGAAGGGTAATTATTATAAAAATCTCAGAAACAAGGTGTAAAGTACACTATCTAACATCCCGTAAAGCTAAAAATTCATATGAAACTTTCTATTAATGAGACATTTCCGTCAACTCCATCATTTACTGCTCTGTTGACATTTCTTACAAATACTTTCTTAACTACAAAAATATGCGTTTTATTTGGTGTTAAACATTATCTTTGTTTTTTTATTCTCGTAATTCCTGTTTTTAGGATGCTTAATATAAAGATTTAGGTGTACCTAATACATTAACCTTGTTATCTACAATAATGACCACTTCCTTATTACCAAACTTACCCACATTGAACATATTCCAAATAGCATGATTCTTAATATCCTTCAGAACAAGGTCCCTCACACAATTGTAGGCATGGTAAGAGTCACCATTGAAAAAGGAACCTTAAATATTTGTTTTAAAAATTAGTGAGATGTTTGTATGTGTATTGTGTATGTATTACGTAAGATCTCTAAAACGGCTTCACTAAGATGACTACTTCATTAGTTTTACATTAGTCTGAACTATAAATGGTCTCCTTTAAATGTTGTGAGGGAAAGTCTATAATAGTAAAGTTTGGGGATAGAAAATTAACTTCAAAGTTTGTTTTCTTTCTTATACAATAAATAAATATACTAGATTACTTACAAGGACGATCTTTTCCAATAATGGCGAAGATTTTGGAAACGCTAAAGCTTACGTAAGAACATACCTTGAGATAGGGAGAAAAGAAATATATAATAGAGGAACAGAAAATATCGAAATATCAAAATAAGGAAACAATCAATAGAGTAGAAACGAAAAAAATCTTACCTAACAAACACAAAAATTCACATTCTTTAAAAATTTGTTGATTTCTGGCAAATATTGGGGAGCCGAGGGCTGAGAATACTAGACGTTGAAGTTCTTCATATTCCTCCAGCTCGAATAGAAGGTCACAAGCAGACAAGAACAGATTAAACTCATCGTGGATATTTACATCGTCACTGAAAAATTACTATGATATGTTTTTCATCCTTAATGCACATGTATAAATGGAAAAGAATTCAGTAGTCTTAGCAGGGATTGGTGATTGGACGATAGATGAAAAATCAATATAACTTCCAAATATGATAACCAAAATTATCATGCCTATCTGTAGTTTTAATTTATTGGTGGAAAATAAATTTACCTCCCAGTGATGATAAACAAAATAATTTTTCAATTTTTCCCTTCCCTCCTTGAGTCTTTGTTACAAAAAAATTTTATTTTATATAAATACACCTGACTAAAAATAATTTTAAAAAATATCAAATGCTTTGTTTCTATCAAATGTGCGTATCAGTTTTTTTGATGAGTGTTAAGTTTACAATAATATCACGGGAAAAATTGTCGTCAATTTAGGTTGCTAACATGGAAATCATTCATTGGTCAGTTCGTTTATCTAGTAGGAAGGGAGGGGATGTGGTAACGGGGGTGGATGGGGGGGGGATCGTAATTTTAGCCAACTGCATGTTTCAATTTAAAAGAGTGCATAAAAATCTAGTGTAATAAATCTATTTTTAAAATATTGGTACTCTAACCTGGATTGTTCAAACTCTGCAGCCTCTGTCTCAGTAAGAGGTTCCCGCCTGAAATTTCGCACCTCAGTCAGGGCTTTGTTCTTACACGAAATTCTTTTTGCTGATGATATTGCATGCAGCTCCTCTTTGTTTCGAATATTTACAAAATGTCGGGAAAACAATAATTTAGCTTTTTCAAGAAATTCTCTGTGTCTTTTTTCTTCCAAAAGGAGTTTACATCTATTGTAGAGAAGATGGGGATTCAACATTTCTTCCGATTCGTCCTGTGCTAGTGCCTTCAGAGCGTCCTCGGGACGGCCCAGGCTCCGCATTATTTTGCTTAACTGTAGGCGGGCGTTGTAATGATGAGGGGCCATTTCAACAACCTGAAAATTATAACTATTTTCATTTTTATTGTAAAAAGAAATTAATGCTATCTATACTACAAAGAAATTAGATGCATTTGCCTATACAAAGATTAAGATCTAAGTAACCGCTGAACCGATAAGGTAGTGCATCTTAGGGAATATATCTAATGGTCCTGTCGTAGTTTTAAGCTGTTTTCGGCCCAGCCGGAAATTTGCATCCTCAAAAAAGGGAGAGAGAATCCCTAGCAAATTAACCTGTTGAAATGCTTGTTCAGAACGTTCCAGATCATTAGAACCGTAGAGGCATTCAGCATACTGCAGCCAGACTGCAGCCTGATTATACCTAAATAGTTTTTGT
>LS049504.1:2906-13004 GCA_900241095.1 Acartia tonsa | reverse complement strand
CCCACCCCCGGGGGACCTATATTTGGGGTGCCCTAACTCCCCGGGCCCACCACCGCCCCAAATACCGCCCCCCCCCCCCCCTCCACACCAATTATTTCAATATATTTCAACATAAGGAAGGTCGAGTTGTTTGTTTGTGCTCGACTGGGCACTTTAAAGAAAATCGCCAGAATATTATTCAAATTTTTTTGGGGGGTTGATGTCATTTTTTATCAGCAACCAGTGAGCATTTACTTTTTCTTTTTGATTGAAGGTGCCCAAGAAGGAGAAGAAGCCCCATATCAAGGGAATCACATACAGGGAGTTTGATGTAAGTTTTATAGTAGCAGCGATACTTTATAAGTCAGGATTTGTTGGTCTTCCTGTCAATTGCCCATGGATTTTTAATTCATTGCCTCCAGCTGGGTGATTGCGGCTAAGAAAAATTAAATCATACAGCTGCTTCTGCAACTTAGTTGTATATGCTGGCGGCAGCTTATTTGAAGCTTTACCTGCTGAAGATAGCTTCTGCAAATAACTGCTTGGATAGGAACAGTTGCAGCTTTGTTAAAGCTTCAATGACAAGGAGCGGGATATAGTGGGGCTGAGGAGAGACTTAAGCTGTAGACTAAATGCGGCTTCAGTTGCTTATCATAACATATAAGTACAACATAGCATTTCAAGACTTACATTGGTTACTAAGATATTTCATAATGAATAGACCTTCGTTAAAAGGAATAAGATTATATTAGAAAAGGAAGGATTAAGATTTCAAGTTTTTGTGAAAAGTTTAATTAATTTGAAGTGTAGAAGCGTGGTAGAGAATTAAGCTTAATCGTAATCAAGAACGAAAACTTTCATAACATTAAAAATACTAAAATATCTTCATTTGTGATAAAAGCAATTTCTTTATGTTACATGTTACTTTGAAAAATTTTCTTATTCAAAATACTACTTTCAAATAACCAAAAGGAAGCTTCTAAAACGTGTTAACTTTTTTTTTTACAAAATACATGTAGAATAATGATGAAATTTGTGTTTTAGCATGTAAAAGATTTTGAGGACCTTGTGCGAACAGTTGTCACTCTTTGCAATGCTGACGAACAAGAACGATTAAGGTGAGCTCTCTACATAGTTGCGCAACTGCAAAGAAAATGTTAAAATATGTAGAAAACAATTATTGTACGAATTTGTTTAGAAACTTTTACAAAAGACTTGTTTACTTAAACAAAATTTAAAAGATCAAGAATATTATCTATTGTGATAAAGCAGCTGTATAGTTATAGTTTTACCTTAGGCTAGGTTAGGTTATATTGGGTACAAGATAGCAAAGTAGATATAGGGGACAGGTAACTACACCCAATAATTTTCAATTTTACAAGGATGACAACATCCATGGAAGCGAAGCTCTGAAACGGTAGGACAAAAAAATCAACATGTTTAAAATGGACGTACGGACATTCTGGCAAAAGTTATAGAGTTGTTACGCTTTCTAAATCGTACCTAACTACTACACGAATCACCATTCAAAGATTGAAATCGATAGGACAGTTAAATAATGCCTAAATTAATGAAAAAAGCTATTCGTTCAGGCGGAAGGAAGGACGGAAGGATAGACGGACGGACCGACCCTAATTATAGAAAAGCTTCGACTTTAAAAATGAAAATAAAGGGAGTGGATAGGTTTCAGTGCTCGCTAGGTACTTTTAGAGGAAGTCTCTTTTATCTTTTCTTAGTTAAGGTAAAATCATTTGATATAAGTGAAAGGTTTTGCCTTTGAATTCTGGATTTATGTTCGTATTGTACAGTTCCAAGGACATTTTTAACAAAGTTTTACAAAAGAAAATTTGCCTGAATTGCTTAACCACCATTTTATATGCTATAATAAAAAGATGTCAAACTGTGTGTCTATTTGAGTCTCCATTAAGATTTCGTAGACGGCAATTCCGACGCGACCGTTTAAGAATTTACAGAGTAGTTAAGTATTGGCCCTAAGCAGTTTTTTAACTAAACATGGAGAAAATGATTAAGAGAAGCCCCTTGATGCTAGGGATACAGCGTTTAGGGGAATGAAAAATATTGTTAACCATTGTCTTTAAAAACTACCTTATATGTATATGCATGTGTGTTTCAAATGCACTGAAACTGCATTTACTAAAGTTCTATAATTCCGACATAGATATTTATTTTTATTGACAATTATTCTCTGTTGATAGTATTCTAATATTTTGATTTTGATGATAAATAAAACAATAATTAATTTGCCTAATTTTATTTACATGTAAAGTTGTAGTTTTAATCTTTAAGTTTTTTGGCTTTTTTCTTACTGAAAAGTTTTTTTTGTTAGTTTCGGTTAGAAAAGGGCTAGATTAAGCCTCTATTGGCACTTCGATTTCTCTTGGATGTATGGTTATAACTTTCCAAAAATAGATATAAACCTTCAGTGTACCTAACATAAGCTTCATCGTGGAGGAGAACCATATCGGTTCAGCAATTAGAAAGATCCTTCGCTACACACAGAGACAAAGAGACATCCTGTTACTTTTATATAGGCATTATAATTAAAATTAAATATATTTGAATTATTTGTTTTCTGCTTAGGAAACGTTTAATACCCACTTTCCTACTTCTAACAGATTAAACTTTCTTGCAATGTTACTAAAAATACTTGGCAATTATAACATTAGATAAATCCTTTTTCTCACTGTCTGTCCGGTGTCGGTAACGCGTGTTTTAAAATGTTTGTTGATCAATGGTGGAATATTAAGATTTTCACAACTCTAACAGATTCGTTCAATCAAAGTTTCTCCTAGAATATGAAAGAATTTTTTTATACGTGTAAGAAACTAATTTTTTATACAACAAAATAAAAATTATAAAACAAATAAAAGTTATTCATATTAAGTATAAATTTTACTTTCCATGTTATGACAGAGAGTCTATTAAAAGGATTTAAAATGCACAGACATATATTTTTTAACTCTTATTTTAAACATATTAATTGGAACTGATGATCTATTTAATAGTGAAACAATTGTCTTCCATCAATATAATGTTAAAAAAATAACCTCTGTGTTTATATATATAATATGTACTAATGTAGTCTTGTTATTCTTGAAAAATTTACTGTTTTTTAAAAACAATTTAGATTTTAGCTGGCAATACAATTTAAAAGATTGGCTATGGATTTACTTTTTACAACAAGTTTAACATAAAATTCTACATATTTACAAATTAAAAAGAACATGAATCAAGCCAAATAATTTCAAAGAGTTCATTTGTGGTCCAGATGTAATATGAGGGAAACCGCGGCATGTTAGAAAATGTATCTAGCCTTGATCTTTACAAATTTCCAATTTGTTTAACTGAGAAAGTTTTTGTTAAAAGTTTGGTTGAAGAAATTTAATACTAGCGGAAAACATTGCTGGGAATAGAGAAGGTTATTCGATGAAATAAAAACAAAAATAAATTTTGAACAAGGATGTCAACATTCATGATTAGGTTAGCATCCTTATGATAAAGTAGCAGGGTGTGTGTTTGTCTTTTGGTTGTAACGAAGGATCTCGCTAACCGCTGAACCGATCGGGCTCTTCTAACAGGGCAGCTTCTCATAGGTCCCGGGAAGGTTTATAACTATTTTGGGGGAGGTTACCACCAGCCTCCCAAGAGAAACCACAAAAAATAAAAAATTTTTTTACTTGATTTTACAAAGAGAGTTCAACGCAACATAGACATATTTTAGATAAAAAAAAACATTTAAAGTGCCACTAGAGGCTTTCTTTTTAAAAGTATTATCCGCGTAAACCGAACGGACAGAAAAAGTGACGCATGAAGAAAATGCTCATTGATCATGAAATCTTTATAAGGAAATTTTATTCAGCTAAATAAATCACGTTTACCTTGTGTCCAAATTAGTTTATCTTAATTTTCATATCTCTGTCCTTCTGTTCTAAAAATCAGAAAAGAAAATACGAACCATATACTTTCATTTTTCTTTATTTAGCATTTTTCAACACAAAGATGACAATATTCCTAAATGCGATGATCTTTAAATCAAGCTTCTCAGGACAGATAATAATTAAAATTGTATAGTGAAATGCTTTCATATTGAATAACCAGAATGTTGAAAATTTACAATGAAAACTATATTTGAGTCGGCAGCCCCGCGGCCGCTGTTATATGTATATGAGGTTGCGGTTGGTTGCTACTGCTGAGGGTAACTTTTACCAGATGTGTTACTTGCTGAAGTATTACTAAGTGTGGGCTGCGGCTGACTTAGGCTGACAGAGGTATAGAAATGCTGCTGCTGAAACGTGCTAAATTACAATTTTATGGCTGCGACTTTGGGTGGCTGTGGCTAAAAGTAGATGCAGCTACGGATGGCTTTTGCATAGTCCGGCTGATTGTTCCACTAAGCTGCTTAGTGTTGTTGAATCCCAATTGCAGCTGAAAATTCAGCTGTTTATTTCAGTGGCTTCAGCCAATAAAAAGCTGCTTTGCTAAAAATGCCTGCTTATGATATTTATATATTCTAGAGAGATGGAAGATTGGTTAGTAAAGAAGGAAGGAACATGGGTTCTAGCAGAATCTTTCAATAACTTTCTTGGTAGAGTTCTAAATGACGAGGTATGAAAAATGTATATTTCTTTCTTTCTATTTACTATCTTTCTTACCTTCTATATATTTATATTTGAACCATTAAAAATGTCTATTTACCTTTTTATTCAATTAACTAATAATCAATCAGTAAATCTTTCTATCTTAATAGAAAAAGAAGTAGAAGCTTAAAATGATCACGCTAAAAAACATTTATGAAACTTACTTTAATTCATCTTTCTTTTAATATCTACTTTCCATCTTCATAGATATCTTTCTATTTTATAAACCATCAATTATTTTAATTAACTATATTTTTTTTTATCTAATTAACTTTAACATCCCTCAATTAATACTATTAATCTAATTTCTTTTCTATCTAACAAGTTTAGACAAAAATAGAGCATTTGATACTATTCCAACAGAAATACTTAACATTTATATTTGACATCAATTTTGAATTTATTTACAAAAGAATTTACAGGCTTTTTATTGTCTAGTCCTGGCCAAGTGAGAGTAGAATAGCCATGTTGCGCCTGCTGGCCTACGGAGCTGGAGAAGACGACATTGTTCTGATCCTTCACATGGACAGGAAAGATCACCTGGTGATGAATTATGCCCAGAAGTTTGATCGTCTTCCCATCAAGGAACAAGAATCCCTGGCCCTTATGGTAACTATTTTTTTCTTTTCAAAATTGTTTTAAATCTTGATAAAATAATTTTAAAAATTATTAATATATCTACTATTGGTTTTCATTTATATTTAATTTTTAGATTAAGAGCAGAATTTTGAAAAAAATGTCGCATTATTTTTTTCTACTTGTTTACAACTGGAAATGCTAAAAAGTAGTGTGATTGATCTACATTTAGTTTTGTAAAACAGACCTTTAGTGGACAGATGTTGATCAAATTTTCTTTAATTTTCTAACCTATTTGGAACTTATTCTCTGATGTATGGTCTGTGAGAAGCAATAAATTTGAAAATATACACCTAGAGGACAAAATTAAAACTATTTTCTTTTTTTCTTTAACTTTTCAATTTGATTGGGGGTCCAAGTTAGTGACTGTTTATTATGAGATGCACAGTAAAACAAAGACATCTAGTGGACAAAATCTGAATTAAACTTTGTTTAGTTTTGTAACCTGTTTGAGACTGGAAGTGCTAGTGAGTGGTTGTTGTATATATCTGAATGGAATGGACCAGGAGGTGGCCTCCCTCTATCAAATATTAGAGTCACTACCAAGGTAACTTGAATTGTATTCCAAATAAACATGTACTATTTAATAGAATAACAGGATTTGTGTTATTCTGTAAGATCTTGCAAATGGCTATATAGTTTGGTCAATAATTCTTATAACAACTTATTATTATTGCAGGATTTATGCTATTTGTCGTGGCTTACATTTAGCAAAGCACACATAGTTTCATCGTTGTCTTTTATAATGAAGACAGATATGAGAAGAGGGATCGCCATATTTGGGTCAGATTTAGACTTACAGCTGATTTTAAAAATTGTAATAGGTTGATTTCCCTAAGGCATACAGGCGGCTGACGCGCGGCTGCCTAGCCCTATCTTTATCACGCCGGTTCTAACAATAAAGTTAATATTTCAGGAATTATATTTATTCCTATCCTTTTATCTAATATTAAACTTTGTTTAATCTTTTGGGAAATATATATAACCTTTTAAACTTTCTATTTGGTTATCTTAACCCAGGGAAGGAAAGGACATTATATAAGAATTATTTACTTTTAAATGAGAATATGATTTTTTTCTTGAAATAATGTGCAAGTTTTCAAATTATTAACAATTTTATATATTTTAGACGGAAAATAAAAAATTGAATCTGTACAAGTATTCAAATTGTCTTGAGTTATATAAGATTTTATGTGTATGGTTGAATTTCATAAAATATTCAGCAATCAGTTTTTATCTAAATGAAATATCTCCTTAATAATAGCTCATAATTTGATCATGTGTCACATGATCAAATTATCAAAACTGCAAATAACTGTTCATTCCATTTTGCTTTACTTTCATCTTTGAACACATAAAAATATTGCTATAGAATCTTTTTACGAATGTGAAACACTGGTGTATTTGTGATGATATGCAGAAGTGAATGCAAACCTTCCATTTCAGGTTGCTGTGAACTCTCTGTTGGGCGACACCCCCACCCTGGTGGACTATGGCACCGCCCTCATGTCAAATCTCGCAACGAAGGAGGTAAAGGCCGTGGTACGTTATCATTTTATCTATCTATCCAGCTTAATTAACCCGTACCATTATTTTATTTTTTAAAATCTAATAGTGTTCCAAAATTCGAAAGCTAAAATTTACAACACCCTATTTATATTTAAAATGCACGCATTTTTGGCTTTTAAAAAACATGTTTGCTTTTTCTACAGATGAACAGGGATGGGAAAATGGCGGTTCAATCAAACTTTTTCCAATTCTCATGCTTACAGTTAAAGCATATATTTACAAATCATTTTGCTGCCATTATCCTTTCGCTTCATGCTTTAATTTTGAATTTAAGCTTCTACTAAAGACTAGAGTTGCTTTGTTTTTAAAGTGCTTTTTATTGCAATAATTCTGAAGGAAAAAAGATATATTACTTTAATCCTTTTAAAACTTCTAATTATTTGTGTGATTTTGAAAAAAATTTGAATGATGTCTCTAAAATTCCTCTGTCTTCCTGTTTGTCTGTCTTTGCAAAGTTAAAAATTGGCGCATCTCTCATTTTAAAACCTTTTATGGGTAGAACTATCAAATTAAATCTTTGTGGGTGCACAGAGATTCCATACGGAGGTGTGAAGCCATTAAGGTGTGAAAAAGGGGAAGACAGGCCTTCCCAAATTAAATTTTAAGGGGGGGGGGGGTTGTTATGACCCCCCCGCCTCATATTTTGGACTGGAATATCTTTACAACAAGAGAAATTGTCATATCCATTTAAAACTTTGGATAAATTCATGTTTTAGCTATATTCGTTGTCAGAAAGTCCGAATGTCCTTTTAAAACACGTTGATTCGTATTTTTTACAACCCTTTTTGGCATGATATAATTATTAGGGTTGGGTCGGATACTTTTTTGGCCGGATACCGGAAATCCGGCTGATTTCTAATGCCGGATATCCGGTTCCGGCCGGATATATGGCCAACGTTCGATATCCGCTAAATTACCGGATATCCGGCCGGATAACCGGATATCCGGCGTCAAAAATCAGCCGGATATCCTGTAACCAGATAGTTTTAATTTCCAGTATCCGGCCGGATATTGAAAATGGCCGGATATCCAGCCGGATAACCGGCAAAACCGGATATCCGGCCCAACCCTAATAATTATCATACTCATCTTAAATTTAAAACAATTTTTCCTCAGCGCAGCATTTTCATAATAATTTCATAAAAATGAAAATGTGTAATGCAATAAGTGTACATACTACATTTTACATTTGAATTAATATTCTGCTTATCATGTTTTTACTTCGCTTTTATTGGATGTTGTAATTCTTGTAATATAAACCAGGATGACAACATCCATAAAAGCGAAGCTCTGAAACGGTACGACAGACGAACATTAACTCTTGTAGAGTGTCAGAACTGAATATACAAAATATGAATATATAAGTTTTGACAACATTATACGTAAATTTGTAACAAAACTTCTTAAATATAGAATTCTGTTTAAGGACATACTGACATTTAAAGGACTTGATTATAGAGATGCTTCGATCAAAATATTGTACCTTATTGTAATAGGAATCAGTAATCAAAAAATCAGATCAATAGGAAAATTTTATCACAAAAAAAATTGTTGTTAAAAAAGTAGAAAAATCAACATGCTTAAAATGGACATACGGACATTCTGGTAACGATTATAGAGTTGCTACGCTTTCTAAATCGTACCGAACTACTACAGTAATCAACATGCAAAGTTTGAAATCGATAGGACAATCCTAACATGCCAAAATTAACGAAAAAAACTATCCTATAATTAAGAATTAAGACTGGCTGACCTTAATTATAGAAAAGCTTCGCTTTTAAAAATAAAGTAATAAAACAATATTTAGAATTAGTAAAACAATCCAAAAAATTTAAATTTTATAAACTTTTCTCTTTTAAAGTATGAATATCATATTTTTAAACATTTTTGAAATAAAATGAAAAATGAATGTATTTGAAAAAGTTTCATTTTAGAATTCTAGTTCTTTAAACTTTTAAAACCCATTATATTTATAATAACAAATAATGTTTCGTTATATTCTTTATCAATGAAATTTACTTTTTTTCTTCATATTTTCGAAGCAAATTACGCATATAAATAAGTTTATTATGCATTAAAAGTAATTTTGCTTTTAACATTTTCACCAGTGAATTTCTTTCTAATTAATTGTTTGTTAGTTTTTTTTACGTTACTGATGGATTCTAATGTACTTGTTTTTATAGGTTTTTGATGATGTCTGTTCTGAGTTGGCTATGGCTATCCTACAATTTTTCCAGGTATATTTCACTATCAATTGATGTAATTGTAGAATATATGTGGATATTATTATGAAAAATTATCGTCAATTTCAGTGGCTATTTCCCCTGTAATTTATTGGTCAATTCGTACATCCAACATAAGCTGATTACAAAGCTGGAATATGGCCTATTTTTCATTTTACTATTGGTGGAAAGCTGTCTATAATGCGATAAATAACTATTCTAATATCAGGAAAGACTGACTAACTGCAATTTTAAAAAGTAAAAGAAAAGTAAAGAAAAATTCCAACATCGCATCAATACATTACAGGATAGAAGGGGAAATGCACTTGCAGAGAGACTATACATCTTAAAATGTATTACTTTTTTACCCAAAGTAAAAGAATGCAAAAAATGTAATATAAACATAAAATATTACTTGAAAAATTTTCCATTGTAAAAATAATTGACAATTTAAAGTTCAAAGAAGAATGCAATGGTTGGTTCACAAATTTATGTGAAACACTTCCCAATATTCAATATTACTTTAGTAACACTCGGAGTTATTTCATTTTTTTCTGTGATAACCTACTCTAAATTGTTTGTCTCTGTCCTTCTGTATGTCTCTACTAGTGTGATTTTAGGGGTTTGTCGATTTTTATTTATAAAAATGCTAATTTATAAGCATTAATAAACTTTAAATATTTAAAAGTGCAGACAGTTTATTTTTTTAACATTTCCTTAGGACTTTTTCGTACTTGCTTTGTTATAATGAAGTCATATATTTTCTGTAGAAAAATTTACATTTATTTGCAGAAAAAACAATACATTCTGTTTGAACATTGAACAATGATTTACATGATAAAATTTTGATTTAGAATAAGCCCTCAGAGGAACAGGTTTACAGATGTATGAAGGCACTCAGAAAATTCTGTACAATAGGTAAAATTTTGTAAATCAGTTCTTGTCTCATAAAGACAGTAAACAGTTAGGGAGTTGAATCCATTTTTATAGAAGCAGAAATATAATCTATGATTACGGTTTTGACCCTCTAAAAA